>QEOT01002784.1:45325-56884 GCA_003123785.1 Pterocarya stenoptera | reverse complement strand
TTTAAGAAAATTCAAGATCGCAATGGTTCATCCATTGGAAATGAGTTGGATGATTATATGACCAATTAGGGGATTAAAAAAGTTCTTACCATCACAGTTGACAATACGAGTGTCAATGACAATGCAATTAATTTGTTTAAGCGAAATTGCACTGTGAAGGAAGAGACAATTCTTGACAACGGTTTATACATGTTAGATGTTGTGGTCATATTATAAATTTTATACTCGCTGAGGGTCTAAAGGAAGTTGATGAGTCAATACTCAAGGTTTGCAATATTGTGGAATATGTGAAGGGTTCCCCCAAAGACTTGACAAGTTTAAGTCTATAGTCTAGCAACTAAAAGTCCCACACTCAAGTATATTGACCTTGGACGTTCCCACTTGATGGAACTCCACATTCACGATGTTGGAGGTAGCGCAAAAGTATCAGAGAGCCTTTGTAACAGGACCAATAATTTTAAGGTCGGAATAATGATAATTTTTATTGGGACTTAATTATATTTAATGTGCCATATTGGATAAGTCCACGAGCGATAAATTATGAGATTGATTAAAATTTTTTAATTAGGCTCAATAACTATATTAAATCTTATTTATTATTTATTAAACGAGTTAGACTGCTTTTAGAATTTAAAGATCGACCATTAGAAATTTATTTCAATTTAAACTCATCACTAATTGAAGTCTCCTACGCAATCTCAGTCACTACCAATTTTACATTGAATGAACTACTAAATCATATTTTTAAATTCAAACTCTCTTCTTAAATAATCGCAACCGAGTCCAGCTCAAACTCGAACTCGTCGACGCCCTTTCACAAATTTCTCTATAAATATCTCCCTTTCGTATTATTTGAAAAAAATCATAAACCTTCATAAGTATAGTGACTGAACCCAAGATACCTAGTCTAGCACCATGCATGTTCCATGTTCACTACACCAATAGCAAACTACCTTATTCCTCTCACAACATCCCTTACATTTTCTCTCTCTTTCTAGTTCACGTGATCAATTTCATATCGAAAATATTAGATTAACACTATGAGGTAAGTAGCTTGATCATAAATTAGGATTATCATATGTTAACTAGTTATATATATTATTATTAAAGGCAGTTCTTTCGAAGCCAGTGTTTACGTACCATGCATGTCATGATATTTGCAAGCAAGCCATTTATCATGTTTTATTCTGTATATTATAGTTATATATGTATTATGCATCTCCTACATCTCACAATGCATAAGACACGTAAGCTTTCATAAGATCAAGTATAAGATAAACTCATAACAATTAATTAGATGGTCACTCAGATGTACGGTACTAATGTGGTTTATGGGTAGACGTGCAATCCACAGACCTAAGCGTTGTCTACCATAATATACTAGAATACTATTAGCGGCTCCCCTTGTAACTACAGGATGTGGGGCCGGTGCACAACTGTGCACACCGAGTTAAGTATGTGGGCCAGTATGATAAGTAAAATAAGTTAAATAAACCAAGATGAATCATGCATGTCACGAGCATATGTATGAATGATTATGATTTTAATTCTCAACGTGAAATATTTTATAAAAAAAATCTTATGTTAAGTATGTTTACGTTATGATGAGTTTCTTACTGAGTCATCGACTCATTTTCGTTTGTTTTATGTTTTTAAACCATCTGATGTCATAATATTTAAGAAGGTAGAGCTATAGGAAGAAACTTAGTCTAGGGAGACGTGACAGTGGCCTAGATCATGTATAGAGATTTTAGGTTATGAATTTTTTTTTTTTTGCACGAGCTTTGAAAAATTTTAAAATACTTCCACACACTTTCTTTTATGATTTCAGTATTTTTAATAAAAAATTATTATATGATAAGAAATCATTGTACCTGACACTTCATTTTGAATAAAAGAAAATATTTTTTTAAGTCAAAGTTCAGTAGTAGCATATTGTTTTTCCTCAATTTAAAAAAAATGATGTTTTTCTTAAATGTGGGAAAACAGGGTGTTATAATTGGCATCAGAGACAAAATTCTGTAGACTTTTCTAAAATAGAAAAAAAAAAATCTAGGCCAAAGTCTGTCCAAGGCATGTCCTGTTTTACTGTAAGTATCTTAAATTATTATTGTTATGTTGTTATAATTAAGTTTCAAAGATATTTTTATATGCATGTACCTACTACATAAAAGAGTTGTAGATGATAAGATATGGAAGTTTCTAAAGGTGAGGTTAGGGAGCCTTTGCTTTTAAGATTAATGATGCATCTTGTTCACGAGGAAATATTCTTATCTTTTGTAGAATTTTATTTGAAGAAATTAGAGATGAATTCAGTAGGTTTTGAAGTTATAACATAGAGTTATGTATGGTATATGGTATTTCATGATGATTGGTGGTACTTTTATGTTCTCATCTCATATCATCCAATATTATCTCAATATCCAAACACCACAAATATATTTCAATTTCAAATCTTCAACATTTTCATCTAATCATTATAACTTTTCAAAATGTAAAAAAATAATTCAAAATTTTCAAATTCTAAAACAAAAATAATATTAAAAAGTTATATTCTAACAATATTTTAACTCTATAATATTTTTATTTAACTTTTTCTCTCTACTTTCCTAAAAAACTCATAAAACATCTCAACTCAAACTATTTCACTTTTATTTTATAGATCTAATATCATCCCACTATCCAAATCAAGCCTTATTCTATTCTTGATGCGATCTCTCAGGTTTTGTAACCTAATTTTTACTCACATGCACCTAAGTGAGAAGTAAAATGATATAGCTTTTCTGTTATTTTTGTAAAATAAAAAAGAAGAGGAAGATGAAAAAAGTCACAATTATCATCATGCACAAATTATGCAACATCGTACATAATATATCTATATTATATATATGTATAAATATATGTGTGTGTGTATTGTTAAGATTCTTTGAGCATAACTAAGAGTCATTAATGTTCTTATAAGGAAGTGTAGGACCCCTTAAGATCAACTGCCAATTTGGACATTTATCCTGCCTATAGGAATTTGGGACCATACCTTAAATCTCGAACTTTAAAAGACTCCAAAATCCAAATATATATGCAGTTCAGAAAAAAAGAAAAAAAGA
Organism: Pterocarya stenoptera; assembly: GCA_003123785.1. Taxonomy (NCBI): domain Eukaryota; kingdom Viridiplantae; phylum Streptophyta; class Magnoliopsida; order Fagales; family Juglandaceae; genus Pterocarya; species Pterocarya stenoptera. The sequence goes on along the minus strand of QEOT01002784.1, from coordinate 53,780 downwards.
AAAAAAAAAGGAGTACTCTAGTCAACATTGTCGATCCACTCGGGCCAACGACCTGTTTTGCGCAATCAACGCAACCTAATCCATTCAATCAAATCTTGAATCGCGAATAAAACCTATAACTGATACACAAACATCCCATCATTGTCATATTTTGCAAACAGGACAAGTACAGTTCATATTCCACTCAAACCTTTCATGCCTGCATGCAATAACTTAACTGTCGCACGTATAAAGAAAAAATTTACGCAATCTTCTACTATTCAGACAACATTCCCACGCCATATATTTTTTTAATTCGATATTTATCACTGTTCATTTACACCACAAAGAAAAAGTTCAAATCATTGTGATCGAGTTGTGCCATGTAAGAGGAGACAGTAGTGCTGCTCAGCAAGAGTGTTGAGGAATAACAAAAACAACTCCCAACCAAAGCTCACAGCGAGATATTTTTTCCTTCAATGTCAAATTTCTAATATTATATCTCAAGTAATGTTATAAAGAATGATGAATGATGTAAGCGTCCCATACCCTTTTTTTTAAAAAAGTGAAATCTATTAATAAAAAATTAATTTTTTTATACAAATCTCATATTTACTCAATTTTTTTAAAAGTAATAGACAATAATTACACACTATTGATTACAAATATTATTTTTCTTTTTCAATTGTTTTCTTGGATGGCATGGTCCCACAGTACCACCGGTCCTCAGGCCCACATCAATCAGCAGCCCAGCACAGTTTGCGAGTTGCGCCAATGTAGTGATGGGAGAGTTGAGACTGATTGAAGAAGAATAAGACAATTTTATATTATCATTAAGGAGTTATTAGGGAAGATTGGAGAAGGGAATTAATAGTGCATTAGTGCTACAAATGACCACCAATTAATTCTTCGTCTCTCACCATCAAATATACTGACCCACTTTGACAGTACTTAACATTTTGTGTAACAATACGTACGTTAATAACCCATCATCATGTCTCTTACCAAATAAAAGTTTCTACTCAAGATTTGGTTAATATTATCTGTTAAACAATTTTTAATTCACGAGAAAAATCCGGATGCCTGGTATGAATATTATAATGTCAGTTCCCTGAATTTTAACCTAAACAGAACAAAAATCTGAATAGACAAATTTGCGATTTCGAAAATCTGACGTGAAATAAGTTCCAAACAAGGTATCAAAACTAAAGAGCATGTAAGTCAAGATTGAAGAATGATAGTCTAAAAAAATGTCTGGCAAAAATTCAACAATTTTGACTAATAGAGCATATTCCAAAGTCCACAAACAGAATTATCTTTGAAAAAGCGCGAATATGCAAAGAACCACATAGCAGGCTGCATATCCAGAATTATATATATATGTGAGTTTATAATATATATGTATAATTAGTGTATCATTAATCCCATGTTGATTAGTTTTTTTCTTTTTTTTATTGACTATTACGAGTGTCGTGTATGGTTGTTCGATGTGCAATCCCATTATCAAGAATATATGTGCATTGCTTCATTTACCATAGCACCGAGAAAAGCAACGATTCAAGACAATCTCGAGTTTAATACAAACTAATCCCTTTTTAACCACTGAGAAAAGCAAGCAAGCTGAGCTAGCCTTCCCCTCCATGTCAGGAAAAAGCCCATAATCATATATTCCTTCTACGTGCTTTAAAGTTTAAGCGGAAACGTAAAGGTTGTGCTAAATCCACAATTTTTGCTCGGCTGTACCCCAAAACCATTCCTTTCCTTTTGTCATCACAATTTTGATTGATTACACGCAAATTTCCGGAACTTAGACCTGCTACCGGCCCCTACCTCAATACAATTTATGCTCCCTCATCCCTCCCATTTTCATAAATTTATAAACTCACCTAAATTATATATATATATATATCTCACCTAAATTATAAACTCACCTAAATTACATCTCACATCAAACTAAATCAATTTATAAATTTATTTTTTTATAAAATCTCTTCATAAATTTAGCACGTCTCTAAACAATAAACATATTGCTTCACTCTCGGCCAAATTAGGACAACGTTTAAAAAGCATGATGGTTAAGAGCAGAAAAATATGGTTGATTTTTAAAAAAGGAAGTAGAATTTGAATCTAGTGCGCTCCAACGTTCAAATGTAATTAGGATCCTCGTGAGCCGTCAAACGGTCACATGTCCATGTGAATGTCTTTAAATCAATTTACCTCATCAAAAATAATTTTTCTTTTCATAAAAAAAACAAAACAATTACTTTTGGTTCCTATAAATAAGAGGGGACATTGTTCAGACTCTTTGCAGACCTCCAACCAGATTATAGTTGTCAGTCAGACTTTCATGATTATAGCCTCCTTTCTACGTGAAGGAATAGAATAAACTCGTCTCTCCTCTGCAACTTTTACCACTTCTTTTTCGTGGTAGAATGTATTTTTTTCCCCATTCAGTGTCTTCCCGTCAGATCCCAAGTTACTGAGAACTTTCCTTGCATTTTTCAGCAATTTTCCTGACCTAATAAGACCCACCTTCCAAAATGCAAAGCCTGAGATGTGTTTTCAGTATCTGGCTGATATTTACATTCTTCTTTATGTTGTCGGAGTCGCTACCTCAAACAACCTCACAAACCGCAGTTTGCTCAGTAGCAGATAGAGCTGCTCTTCTCAGCTTCAAAGCCAGAATCGTGAAGGACACCACCGATTTTCTCTCTTCCTGGACAGGAAACGATTGCTGTGACGGAGGCTGGGAGGGCGTGCAGTGTAATCTGGCTACAGGGAGGGTTACTGAATTGATACTGCAAAGACCGGATAGGGACAGTAGCCGTTACATGAAGGGTACTCTCTCCCCTTCTCTGGGCAGTTTGCGCTTCTTGGAGGTAATGTCTATAACTGGGATGCAACATATTAGAGGTCCGATTCCTGAGAGCTTCTCAAATCTAGCCCACCTCACCCAATTGGTCCTAGAAGACAATTACCTTGAAGGGAACATTCCTTCAGGTTTGGGCCGTTTGTCCTTACTCCAGACCCTCTCACTTAGTGGGAACCGTTTGAGGGGGCAGATTCCTCCAAGCCTAGGGAATCTCAGGAATCTTCAATATATAAATTTAGCAAGAAATTTTCTAAGTGGTCCAATCCCAGCCAATTTCAAAAATTTCCATTCTCTGCAGTCCTTGGACCTTGGCTTCAATTTGTTGTCTGGGCTAATCCCAGATTTTGTTGGGCAATTCCGGAACCTTACCTTTCTCGACCTCTCCAATAACCAATTATCAGGGCAGCTACCCATTTCCTTGTTCAACTTGAACAATCTATTGGACTTGTCCTTGAGCAATAACCAACTCACAGGAAAAATCCCAGACCAGGTAGGGGAGCTAAAGTCCCTTTCTAGTCTTTCATTGAATGCTAATCGGTTTACGGGTCATATTCCAATAACCATTTCAAGATTACAGAACCTTTGGAACCTTAATTTATCACGAAATGTACTCTCAGATCCTTTGCCAGAATCCTTTGGTAGGGGCATTCCTTCTTTGTTGTCGATAGACCTGTCCCACAACAATCTCAGTTTAGGAGCAGTTCCTGATTGGATCAGAAGCAGACAACTTTCAGCTGTCCATCTAGCCGGATGTAAACTGAGAGGAGCCCTTCCACGCTTTACAAAACCTGATTCCCTGAGCTCTGTAGACCTATCCGATAACTATTTTACAGATGGGCTTTCTAATTTCTTTGCAAATATGTCCAATTTGCAAAAAGTCAAGCTCTCAAACAACCAATTGAGTTCAGATCTTTCAGAAATAAGATTGCCAGGTGGGCTCTCTTCTATCGATCTTCACTCAAATCAGCTTACTGGCTCTCTCTCAAGGATCCTGAATGACAAAACGAGCCACTTTTTGGAGGTTATAGATGTATCTGGCAATCACATTAGTGGAATGCTTCCTGAATTTAGTGGAGGCTTGAACTTAAAAGTGCTCAATGTAGCAAGCAACATGATTGCAAGCCACATCCCCAGTACAATTTCAAACCTGATTGAACTTGAAAGGTTAGATGTTTCGAGGAACCACATTAACGGCACCATCCCTACAAGTTTAGGCCTATTGCTGAAACTTCAATGGCTTGATCTGTCCATAAATGGGCTCACAGGAAAAATCCCAAGTAGCTTGCTGGGGATCGAAGGTCTAAGACATGCAAACTTCAGAGCAAACAGACTCTGTGGAGAGATACCACAAGGGAGGCCGTATAATATCTTCCCGGCTGCTGCCTACGCCTACAATCTGTGCTTGTGTGGCAAACCCCTGCCACCTTGTAGGAAATGGAAACAAGGGAAAATGGGCCAGTAAGATGCTGACTCCATTCTCCAATGGGATATGCTCAAGACATAAGAGCATTATCATACAGGAGAGAAGAGGGAATAGGTTCGGCTTTCTGCACCAGTTGGTCTATTATTCTAGCATTCATCTTCTTACAGCTTATTGTCAGTTTCACTTAGTAGAAATAATAATTTATTACTACTTTCTACTCCTTGCCCAAAAATAGAGAACTCCAAAGCAATACCACTAATAAAGTGCAAGCGCATCCATCCCAAAGAATCTGTGCTTCAGAAGCATTTATGCAAAGCAAATCAATGTGAATCATAACCAAGATAAGCTCCAAGAATGTCACAACAATTGATATTTAGCTCAACATAATCAGCCAATAGAGAAATCTTAAGGAAAAGGAGGAGGAGGAGGAGGAAGAAGAAGAAGAGAAGAAGCAGCCACCCAGGACTACCATAATACGATATAAGAAGAAGAAGAAACAGCCACCCAGGACTACCATAATACGATACATCAAGGAAATGAGTTAAGCCACATGCTTGGCAAGTTAACCAACAAATATAACATTCTAAGATGAAATACATATGTCATATGATACCTCAAACCAGCCAAAAATATAACCCTTAAGAAAACCCTTAATATCTACCCTCGAAATTTACAAGAGACAAGAACTAATCATCAGACATGAAAATTCAACATGCAATCCATCCTGCTCTCCATCAGATGCTCCTTCCCAGAACCTCATCAGCCTCCAAAGGTAAGAAAAGGAAGCCGCTTGTTCAGAATGAAACCAATATAAATAGCCTAAATGACCAGAACCAGAAACTACACACTAGGAAAAAAATATCATAGTTCAAGTAAAATGAGCTCAGAATCAAAAGTATTAACTTTGCGATATCTAAAACTGATGGCCTACATCTTCATCTTCATCTTCAGCATCGTAACTCTCAAGAGGCCTGGTCATACTCAGCCTTAAGCTCGGAAGCTTTATTCTGGTAAACCTTGTTTTCATAGAATTTGGCATTCAACTTTGAAGGAACCAAAATAATTGAAAACTCACCTCGTCAGTCAAGGATTTCCACTTCTCAACACCATCAATTGCAACCTAAGATTCATTATCCCAAAAACCGAACAAAAAGAAAATAAAAGGAAACCAACCGAAATTGAAACTCCTGCCAAAAAAGTAAAATTTAGAGCAACTGTACAAAGAGTTATACCGTTTTAAATCCTTTGAACCAGAATGAGCTTCCGTATAGACCTTCCTAAAGTTATCGCTGGATCATATAAAAAAAGCTATGCCTTCAGCAGATATATCGCACAAAGAATCATTCCTAGCATTAAAACAAACAAAAACGAAATTGAGACCAATCGAAACATTGATCTAACCGTGTGAGAGAGAATGAGAGCGTCTCTTCTGCAGGCTTCTTCTTGGTGTCATAGCCAGCAAGAAGAAAATTTATGAAGAAATTGAACACCTTGTGTTTGTGAAAATAATTCACACACCGTGAGAGTGTTTGAGAGTAATTTTATTCAAATATATATATATATAAATATATATACATATATTCATGCTACAAGAGGTATACACGGATTAGAAAGCATATTACCGTTAGTGTTTCTATGTACAAGGAAATAATTACAAGAGTAATTAGAGAGTTATGCTATCCGTTGGTGTGAATATATGGGAAGTAGCAGAATTCTCGGTTGTAGCCGTTGCTGTGCATATATGGGAAGTCTGCTCTGGCTTTACCCCATGATTGTGTTTAATAATTTAAACTCCAACAATTACTCTCAAAGTAATGGAATTGATACAAACAGAAATCCATGAAAACCATACAAGGATATGAATTACGATATGGTAGAAAGAGGACCTCCCGTTATGGCTAAAATTAAGTAATTAAAGACACAAACAAAACTAAGCTAAAACAGCAATAAAGAAGTGTCCTACAGAGTCAAGTCTTAAAAAGAAAATATATTTAAAGCATATCGTTCAAGTTTCATTACAAACTCTTTTCAATTACACACAATACACAAAGAGAGAAGGAATTTGGAAAAGGGTACCATCTGGCAAAAGCCCTGGAATCTTTGGCGGGAAGGGAAAAAAGTGGTAATCTGGGCCTCCGACGACGCTTCCACTCTCTTCCTCCCGTCTACTCCAACACCCGCCATTATCTTTGTTCTTTCTTGATTGAATGTCTGCCTGTCTGTCTATCTCTCTCTGAGACACGCACAGAGAAGCAGAAAGGAAGAGAGAATAAATGCGAATTAGGGGAGAGAGAGAGAAAATGAAATGAATGAAGAGGGAGAATCTGGGAGATTTCCATCAGCATCGTCATCGCCAAGCAAAAAACAAATCGTTTTGGCGGCTTTCCGCTCCGTATTGCCAATAATTTTACCCACCGCGTTGTGATGGATAGATTTGGCATACGTGTTTTCCCTCCTTTTAATAAACACGAGTCTATATTCCGCATAATGTGCAGATTGTTATTTATGTTAGATTATATATATATATTAGATATTCATTTTTTTTTTTTTGAATAAATATTAGATATTCATTTGTTGTAATGTCTCTATTTCGTTTACCATCAACGCACATTCTTGTTACATTTCTTAAATTATGCGTTATCGTTCGTCTTCTACGTCGCACAACTATGTCATCACTTATACCATTACTACTTTATTTACCATCACGACGCATTCTTCATCCACTTCTTATATTATTTATAATCATTTATCTTCTACGACGTGCTAATCTAGCATTTTTAATTTTTAATTTTATTGAAGAATAGAAATAGTCACAAACTTAAAACTATTAATCTAATTCAAAAAAATATACACCAATGGTAGATCTCTTTCACGTTAGTTTTTTCGATTTCTCATATCCTGAAAAGAATACATATACTGGATATATCTTAAAATTCAAATGCATATTTAAAAAATATAATGTATAAATAGAAGATGTAATGATTAGTTTAACTTCAAATTATTCCACTCACAAATATATTTCTATTTAATATATGCATTCACACCACATTTATCGTCGAAATCACCAACACCCAGATAAGATTATAGTACCCCAAACACAGATTTAGAGAGAAATTGCATATAACATCCGTGTTCTACCATACCTAGATCCCCCTTTGTAAAGGGTAACCCAAAAGAAGCCTTGGAAGACGCCAATAATCCTCAATCAAACTCAAATACTTCACATACCCATGTGAAAATGTGACAAAAACTCGTGACTTTGAGGGGGAGAGAGAGAGAGAGAGGGGAGTTGGTAATTTGTATGTTGGTGACTGAATTTTGGGATAATAAGAAAAGGCAAGCTAAAGGAGGTGTCCGCAATTGCTATGCTATGCACCAGTCAATCTGTTTTTCAAGCAAAGAAAAATAAGCAACAAAATCAGTATTTCCTCGGTGGAGCTTTTCAATCAAGTTGTCGAGCTCCCTGCGGGCAGGCTCTCAGTTGAACATGAACTTGTACGTACATAAGAGAGTTTGCATAGAGCTTAACTTCCTAAGAAAGTGACAGAAGGTGAGAAGGAAGATGGGGAAGTTTTGATTTACCAGAAGGAAATGGCAGAGAAGGCTTTGGCACCCTTGCCTCTTCACGACACCCTACACATCGAAAAACAACACTCCCACACACAGCAACGCCATACGCGAAACTGATTGAGCTGCATTATTGCATATTTTATATATTTAAAACCAATATATTTTTAGTTGATTTGTTATTTTATTATTGATTTTAGATAGAAAAATGGTTAAGAGATATAAATTCAAGTTGTGATTTAAATTGATTAATAATATAGTTTATCCTTAATTTTAATACTTGTGATTTAATTTGCTGATGTTTTTTCACATGCACAACACACATTTAATACTTTATTCTTCATTTTTTATATCTAGTTTTATTTTTATTTTGTTTTTATTTGTTTAGTTATTTAGTTATTTTGTTTATCCAATTTTACTTTTTTTTGTTTTTATTTTCTTTCTTTGGTTTTACGCTGGCTTTGCAGCGCTGCCCATGCTCCTCCAGCCACCCTCTACGCTGCCGCACATCCACGACAACAACCTCCACCTACTGCGACAGCCACCCTAGAAGCCTTCTGCCTCCTCGTTGCCAACTGCCTAAGCCACTATAAACACCATCGTGAACAGCCACT
>QEOT01002784.1:0-17179 GCA_003123785.1 Pterocarya stenoptera | reverse complement strand
CCAAAGATACACAAAGAGACTAATGATTCAAATCATGAAAGACTATTCTAAATGATATGAAAATCAGGTAAAGGAAAGAACAGTTCAAAATGAACTTAGTCGACTTTTTTTTTTTTATAGATTAATCAAAATCTTTTAAACTCAATCAGTTCCATTAACTTATATATTTCCATTTTTTGAACAAGGTGAGTAAACCAAAGTGATAACTGAAGCTAATTAAGCCAACACATTCAAAGCCAATCAAAATGAGGTGTAAAAAGAAGAAAAAAAAAACCAATTACCCAAATCCAAACTAGAACTGCAAAATTTTTAATCCGAATCTTCCATTTTGAGTGCCCAAATACATATAACCAACAAGTTCAAACTGTACAATTCCACAACATTCAACATGGCATATTCGGATTTCACTGTGCCCTTAATCATACAAAGATCCAACATGCATATAAGTGGGATGCAAGTGACAAGTGAGAGTAAGGTTTCCATTGAGCTACCAAATAGCACAAATGATTCAAAGCATGAAAGAATATTCTATTCAAATAAAAACACAATCGAATGAAGGAAAGAACAGGAAAATGAACTCATTTCAAGTTTTTTTTTTTAAGTTAATCAAAATTCTTTAAACTCAAAAAGCTCCATTAACTTATATATCTCCATTTTCTAAACAAGGTGACTAACTGGATGACAATTGAAGCTAAAGAAATCCAACCCAAACAAAGCCAATTAAAGTGAGGTGCAAGAAGAAGAACAAAAACCAATTATCCAAATCCAAACATAGATGCCCAAATTTATGTTAACAATAGTATTGAGTGCCCAAATACAACAAGTCCAAACTGAGTACAAGTCCAACATTCAACCATGGCAAATTTAGATTTCAGTGTGACCTGAATCATACAAAAAGCCAACATGCAAAAAATACTCGAAATTGCTCAAATTTGATAAAAGACCAAACAATTTCCTCAAACATATAAGAGCGATGTCTCAAATTCACCCATGGCATATAAATGCATTGAGTGTGGCGTGAATGATACACGAATCCATTATCCATTCAAACCCTAGAGCACAATAAAATGCAGGATTCTCGAATTTCAATGACCAAGCAGATCGAGATACATACAACCAAGAAGTCAAAAATGTGACACAAATGAAAGCCATGGCAGATTAATGCATGAAAGTTGCTATGAATATGGGTCATAGATCCATGAATATTCAAACCCTAGAGCACTAATTTAAATCTAGGCTTCTTGAATTTCAGTGGCCAAAGTGACAAATACAAGAATCTTTAAACTAAAAAATGTCTCATATTCAGCCATGGGAAAGAGATTTTGTATGTTTGATTTGTGCAAGAAAGGACCGAGTCCAACCATGGAGAAAAGAAGAGGGAATATGCGAGAGAGAATACATGACTTAACTTACATATATTTGTGTCAATGAAGAGAAGCTGCCGTCAATGGTGGCAAATGATGCGACAGAGGGCCTCTGCGATCGAGGGCAATTGTGAGTGGAGAGAGAGAAACACGCAGAACCAACAGCAGGAAAGGAAGGAGATGGGCNGAAGCTGCCGTCAATGGTGGCAAATGATGCGACAGAGGGCCTCTGCGATCGAGGGCAATTGTGAGTGGAGAGAGAGAAACACGCAGAACCAACAGCAGGAAAGGAAGGAGATGGGCGATCGGGGATGTACAATGGTTCCCCAAATATGGGGAACCACTGTAGCTCCCCTAAATGAAATCCCTAATTTAGGAAATGGGATGGGAGGGAGTTTTTCAGCTTTCCCGACATTTTCCCCCCAAATTTTAGAGATAACATTAGTTTAGGGCACCGGAGGGGAATGCTCTAAGGACTTGTTTGGATAATCTCATCTCATCTCATTAGTATAATTTTTCCAAACTTTCAAACAAAATATAATAAAAATTTTAATTTGTTCAAATCTTTAAATATAAGCAATATTAGAAAACTATATTTTAACAATATTTTATTCAACTTTTAACTCTAATCTCATCTCAACTCAACTCACTATCCAAACATTCCCTAAGTCATATCATCTCATCTCATCTTATTTAAGAATTTCTCATAATTTTATTTTTAAACATGACTCAAATATAAACACTTTCAATTTTAAATTTTTAACTTTTTTTTTTCTAATAATTATTTAATCATTATAACTTTCTAAACTTCTAAACAAAATACATAAACAATACTATTTTTTTCAATTCAAAAATCTTTTACCTATTTCTCTCTGTATTCATGTCAGGATTTCGCACTGAGGACGCCTCTTAGCTCCATTGGGACGAGTAGGCATGGTAGCTAGTCAAATGTAAAAGATAATATAACTACTTCCCTTTAGAACAACTACTTCCCTTTAGAACTTGACATTCGCTTTTTGACTTTATCTAGTTGTAAGCTATGTTGGGGGAGTTATTGTAACTCTTGAATAGAAATTGAAAGGGGATGTAACTCCAGTCCCTTAGGAAATGGTAAGATCTTTGGCACAAGAGAAATTCGATAGAACTCATATATACGAAACGAGGGTGGCCCATGAAAATACATCGGTTTCTTACTCGTGCAAAGGAACTATTTCTTGACAACTTGGACAATTTATAACAAAAGAACCAGATTTAGCCGAGTAGCTCGAGTAGAAGTTTATTAAAAGTTGAAAAGCAGAAGACTGGGGCCCTTTACAAAAAGTTGAATGTAGTACATGTGAAGGAGACAAAATGACCAGGAGTTAGAGGAGCATAGTGCTGATACCTAAAGCGGCGAACCAAATACCTACTATAGGGTTGAAAATTCGAGTGGCTGAAGCTGAAGCAGCTACTTTTGAAGTAACGAAAACTGATCCAATTCGGAGTTGTTGATGTTTATACCGATCAATCATAGAAGAAAAATCATGATTCATGACAGCTCAATCTTCAATTTCCTTTCTTGACTTGGCTTTCGCTCGCTCCTCCCCTGTTAACCTAGGCAACATATCGGCTGCCCGCTAGCATTGCGGTGACGATATTGTAGGGGAGGTCCTGCGGTCGTGATATGATTATTTCTCTTTAGGAAATCATTTTTTATGGTCGAGAAGATCCCCTTATGTTTATTCCTTAGAATGACCTTGATCTTTTGGCTAGGTTAGCCAAGGGATGGTCATCGATTCAAGGACGCAAGGTACTCTTGCTTTTTCCTTCACCCGGAATGTGAGTAAATATATCATGTCGATTGCTCAACCGTACTTTCCATTTCGATACTGATTGTGAAATTGCGTTGTTGTGTTAGAAGAATGATAGCTATATTGATTCAGTATACTCAAAATTATTTTAAAAAATTATATTCTAACAATATTTTAAATTTATAACCATTTGATTCAATTTTTTTCTCTACTTTTTCAAAACCTAATAAAACATATTAACTCAAACTATTTCACTATTGAAGGGGATAAAAATAGCAGGTCCAGATATACCAACCCCAGTTCATCAAAGGGCTATCATCAAGAGGCAATTAAGAAAATGAAGGGGGAAAGACGAAAAGGAAAAGCAGGGTGTCAAGAAAAAGAGATAATTGGTGGGAAAATAAAGAAAAGAGATGAAAGCAAGTGAGAGCTGCAAAGAAATAAGTGACATAAAATGAACTTCTGACCAGCCACTCAAGAGATCTGAATAAAAGGGGATTTGATCATATTAAGAAAGGGGTTATCATCTTTATCCTCACGATGAGAGCTCCAAAGAAATTATCTTCTTTAGAAAAAATGATCTCTGACCTCAATTGTACAGAGGAAAAAAAGACCATGAGAGACTATAAAATACTCATATTATGGTGAATTTTCTCTTCAAACAACCTGTGGACGTAGGCTCTATGCCAAATCACGTAAATTTATGTGTCTCTGTTTCTATTTACATTTATAGTATTATTTTTCTATTTATTGGTATGGATGTACATATGTGTGTCATATCGACACCACAAACTGCCACCATGGGCTTCAGACCGCTTCATCAAGACTTGGACCACCTCTGTGGGTTAGGAATGAATTTTTCTCCCGTTCTGGCCTAGCGTGCGATTTTTGGCATTAACAACTACTACTCACTTAATTCTAATCTAATCTCATTCTTTAAAGTTTTGTAAATATTGATAAAATAGTTTGAGTAAAGATGTTTATTGGACTTTAAGAAATGAGAGAAAGAAAAAGTTAAATAAAAATATTAAAAATTAAAAAATTGCTTGAATATAATTTCTTAATATTATTTTTATTTTGAAGTTTGTAAAAAATGTATTTTATTTTTGAAGTTTGTAAAATGTATATTGATTTTTGTGTTTGAATAATGATTAAATGAAAAGTTTAAAAATCTGAAATTAAAAGTGTTTTGTATATGAATGATGTTTGATAATGAAATTATGAGAATTTTGAGAATTCTTATAGTGTCCAAACATGCCCAAAATCTTTGTGTGGTCTATTTCATTTTGTCAACTATCTCTCTTCCTCTTTGGAACCCTATTTTATTGATTTTTTTATGAGGTTTCATTTGAATTCTCTTCCCTTCTGCTTTGATTTTGTTTCCCTTATCTTCCAATGGGGTATGTTTTAGTTTCTAAGTGTGTTCATTGTTTCTTGCATCCTCGAGCAGAATCTTATTCTCATCTCTTTTGTCTGTGATGAGCTTGCTTTCATGGTTTTGAGCCATTTTATTGTTTCTTTTTTTTTTTTTTTTCTTTTTTGTCTAAGGAAGGCTCTTCACTTCGAGTGGAAAGATGGACTCCTTGTTTGGTGGGGTCATAACAAAATTGGTGATCAAGTTAGGAACCTTTATTGATTCTTTGGCAGATATGACTTTACAAGAATTGCTTTATTTTTTAAAGGAACCATGATAAATTCTAATGCTGTTATTTTCAAAATTAAATGTTGGCTTACTAAATTAAATAGATTTCTAAGGCTCGTTAAGAACCTAGTATTTTGGTTCTCTCTCTTTTCCTTTTTTTTTTTTTTTTTTGGTCAAAGGAGGATGTCACCTCCAGTATTTATTAGAAAATACCTCACTTTTGACAGAAGAAAACCGTGGTTACAAGGAAAGTGGAACAAAAAGACAATGCCTTGGGGAAATGGCAATCCTAGAAAAACCATAACAAACAAAGAAAACCTTAGCACCTTAAAGCCAACAAACCCTCCTTATCAATCTTCAGAATTCCTTTTAGTTGCTAAGGTAAATACATATAGTGAAAACAATTTTCATTAGTCCCTTCTGCACCAAGTCTAGCAAGGAAATCTGCCGCCGCATTACATTATCTATAAATGTAACGCCCCGTATCCAAATGAGTCGGAGAATTACTACCTGTCACTTACAAACCTATCTTCCAACATATCTAAAATCTAAAAAGATTTCGAAAACAATAAATAAACTCATATTTTCCAAGTAGATGCATATTAATCTCTACAAAGTCATCATTACAATAATCACATAAACTAAGGGATCCACAATCTCCAATAGTCTCAACAAAATAAACTGATAAATATGTAAATCTTACGAAACCAAATACATAAACATATCTAATAAACATTAGAAATATTTTTGTTAATAGTAGTACCCTAAGGTACTCGACACCCTATCCTCAGCTTAGCCTTGCTCACTTTTTCTGTTCCTGGTCTTCAGTTGAACCCCTTACATCATCTGAAAATATTTTGAAGATAAGGAGGTGAGTTATCAACAACTCAGTAAGTAAAGCATATATACTTGTGTGTACAACATGAGCCTTTTCAGAGAGTTTAGAATGCAGAAAACGAAAATATTTCATTTTCATATGCAGATCTCAAAACATATTAACAATAGATTAGAGTGACATATCAATCTTTTTCATATTTCAAAAAGCAACTATTCATATTAAGAAAACGCTTTGGCATAACATAACTGAACATCTTCCTCTTATCATATCGTATCATATCATATCATATCAACATATCATGTCATATACCATGCTTAACCCCCGTAGTAGAGTTGTGCTATCACCAGTAGCCAAATTAAGCAGTATTATATTGTGAAACTTCTCATTATTCATTCTCGGAGCCCCTAGTGTGCACACAAGAAAGAACATATAAAAGACCAATTTGCTTCCAAAGTGGGTGCACTTATATCATATCATATCATGTTGGTACCAACCATATCACTTGAACCAGTATCATCATATCAAAACCAGATTCAAAATCAGAATAAAAACATATAAGTATGCTAAAGGTTTTTCATATTCATATCATATCAAACCACGTGCTGAACACATTCATATCATTTTCAGATGATCAATAACAGATCCGAAACATTTCATATCACATGAACAAAAATCTCAAATATCATATTCGCTCTTTTTCACATTTCAAAACATGTTAAATATTGCTTATGTCTATACTTTTCATGTCAAAAAAATATTTTTCTCTTTCATATAGAATTCATGAGTGAATGCATAACACATAACTAAGGTTGTTTTCACATTTTCTTTTCAAAACATAACATAGACATTTTTACAAACCAACATCAGTTCATTTTCTTTTTATGCAAATCTTGTATAGGAACCTCGCTTACCTGACTCTTGCGGTGTATTCTCTAAATTCTGAAACTGTACTCTAACCGTGCCACGATAACCTATATTATAATAATCATGCACACGTTAATAACTATACCAAGCTAGTATATAAACTTAACTAACCAAAGTTTACAATCCTTAAGAGATCAAACTGGATAAGCCAATCAATAGCTAAGTTTATAATAGCCCAATATCAGTCATAGTGTAACCTGTATAGCCACTTATTCTAATCCCGAATCACGGCACGCCTACACAACACGCCTACACAACCAACCCCACGCACCTCTTCATACAAAACATTTATATAAACCATCCCAAAAGTTAGCACCAACTCAAAAGTAACACCCAAAACAATCCATGTTTTTCCCTGGACAGCCACATAATTTTATCCGCATCACCACTACAACTCTACAATTTTCACATATTCCAATATAGCTAATAAATAATTCACAACAGACATATACACTACAACAAATGTGGGTTTTTCCCAGGAGTGAAAGTTGTGGAAAAAAGTAAAATTTGGTGGGAAAAATGTTTTTCCCACCAATTTATTCCGTGGGAGAGTCGTGAGATATAATTCATGGAGAAAGAGTCTTTTTCCACCAAACCACAAGTTCATGGGAAAAACTTTCTTTTTCCCATGACATTTGTGGCGGTTAAAACAAATTTTTTTCATGGCAAATAAGATCTCATTTGGTATAATGTGGTGAAAATAATATCATTCTCCATGAAAAGAGATTGTGACAAAAAGTGTTTACCCATAATATATCTTCATGGAAAAATTTATCTTTTGGTATTTACGATAACATACTTTCCTGGGAAATATATATTTTCCACAAAGTATTTCGATGGAAATATTTATTTATGAAGAAATTTTATCATGGGAAATAATTACTTCTGGCAAAAAAAAAAAAAAGTATTTGTCACAAGTTTCATTCATGGCAAATGCTAAAAGATTTTAGAAAAAAAATTGTCAAATAAAAAAATGAGATTGAGCCAAAAATAATCATAACAAATAGTCTAATATAGCCTATAATTATTATATCCAAACCAATGACAGATTATAACTAACCCAAACAACTACATTTAATTAAAATGTAGTTTATAATTAAACTACCTTTAATTGAATTAATCAATGAAAAATGCATAAGTTTGGCAGGTAAGCCCCATCACACAATCCATTGCTCATGCATAGCACACTCAACATAACCAAGTCCTGCTCCTCTATTTAAGTATGATGTTAGGCAGCTATAACAATATGCAACTGAGCAGGATAAATTGGAACATCTTTAACATCACTGCAACCATGCCCTTATACCATGGTAGGATATTTTCAATATGCATGTGGCAAACATCAATCTGGCATTTGGAGGTAAAATGGTAGGACAGACAATTACCTTAATGTTATAGTCATCTCTCTCGGTAATTTGCTGCAAAAGATATTGGTTTTGATTCTACATATCATCATATGCCTATCCAATTGACTGAAGAAAAACCAGAACAATAATTATATCAATTTCATGATTGATAACGGCATTGGTGAACACCATATCAAATAACATAATTTTTTTTTATAAGTGAAAAAAAGAGAGCAGAAAACGAACCTCAATTTCAGATAAGTAAGTCTCATTTTCTTCATTTTTGGATTTTAGAACATTAGTTAGCCTAAAGGTATTCCTGAAATAGCAGTAAACAATACACTTGGTAAGAAATTTTATGCCATTATCAAGTTTAAACAATCACCACCTAATACTAGAATGTCTGTCGGTTAATATAGAGCACCATAGATCATTATGATGCTAAATGATATAGGAGAACTAAACTCAAACAAGAGAATGGGAAAACTCCTAAATCTAGTCCCCAAAAAGTAAATGAAAAATATGTTTGATATAATCATCGAATCAAAGGGCTATATTTGAGATCTTTGAAATTGAAGGTTAAGTTTGATCCGTAAAAGATCAACAACCTCAAACGTTCTAATATCAGCTCATGGCATTCTTCACAACAGAGCTACATTCCAAGCCTTTCCAACAAACAATATATTGATAACCAATGCACCATCCCATACATTCCTAAATGAAGTTGAAAGGGAAAAACCAACTAACAGGTAGACCTTCCCAAAAAAACCAATGGAGTCTACTGTCTTGTCACACAACATACCAATCAACAACTTGTTAAGTTTAGTACAGTTGCAGCTGTCCACACACACAAGCAGATTCATAGAAGCCACTTGAATTGAAAATAAACATTAAAAATCATCTCGAATCAACAATAGCATCAGGTTAAAATAAAATTTTTCACCATCATTGTCAAAGTAAACCAAACCTTTTAGAAGTTTCTAATTTCTGCCTTAGCTCAGCAATCTCAGCTTTTGCTGCAGCAAGCCTTTGCTGGGATATGGCCTCCGCTTCATTTGCAGTCTTGACTCACAATTCCAAGTTTATTGCTTTTGAGATTTTTTTCCTTTCGGTTTGGTGGGAGGAGACTGTAAAAAATGTGGAACATAAAACAAATACCATGTCTCACTATCTTGACTTAGTACAGTGGGCTTTTTACAGTATCAACTAATGCAAAGGAATGTAGGGCCTTGCAAATAACTTACCACGCTAATGCCATGATGATCAGCCTTGAATGTAAAGACCAGAAAGGTTGAGAGGATCATAGACACAAGAGGGCTCCAGCAAAAACCCAAAACAGCTTTGGTTTTCTCATGCTCTGCAAGATATATAAGATCACGCAACTAATTAAATGTTATTATTCAACATTGAAAAATGAATTAAGTTGAATTGGAATGAAAAACTTATAAAAATAATGAATAAGAACTAAGAAGTAGTACTCGAGAGCCTTTCTTCACAATATGGTAAATATATAAGTAAAAAGTAAAACTATGGTTTTGGTAAAATCTTCAATTAGCATCTATATATTAGTTTTTCTTTGGAGGTCAGAAGTAAAATACTTGTTATATATCGATCCACGCTAATGCAAAAATTGGTACTGTACGTATAAGTGGTTATAGTGGCGCCATCTACCTTTTTTTTTTTTTTTTTGATAGGTAAAAAAGAAACAAATTGACAAACTAAGAAACTTGATAAACTAATATAGTCTCAACAAATATACTAGGGGTGAACACCAATCAAAATGCACTGTAATTCTAGGCAATATCTTCTTTTTATAAGAATTCAGACCCAAATTAAAACTAAAATAGTCTAGAAAAAGCATAACCATGTAACATGAACAAACAACAAAAAAACTAAGAGCTTGAAACAAGAGAAAGACCAAAACAAAAATAGTAAAGGATAAAAAAAGAACCCAAAAAATCCGGAAACTAAGACAAATAAATCTGCACCTCGGTAACTCAGTGGTCTTAACCTGCTATAATCCTTTGCATGCACAAGCAAACCAAAAATAAAACATAAAGCAAAGCCAACTGACTATTAAAATGGAATCAAATACCAAGCCTATCAACGAAATGAGCACAAATTTTATAGGATGAGTATTCAACGCAAATATAGAAAGAAAAATGAGAGTAAACCACAGCTTGTTCAAGAATAAGTTTTGTAACTGCACTAGGAGGAAGCTGAGAAAGAGAAGATGAGGGAGGGAACACATTAGCTAAAAAGGAAAGTGGAAGGCATTGCCATAATAAACAAGTTAACTTTGTATAGTTCAAGAATATATAGCCAAAAGAAAAACGAAAGTTCAACAAAAAATAAAACCAAGTAAAGAGTAAATATAAGGTAAAACAATTAGAGATAAAAAGTGAAACTTAACCATCAGAAGTATGGATAATCAACTTCCTACAAATTCATTGGCCTAAAGACAATAAAAATGAAGTACCCTCAAGTGGTGAACTGGAAATGTTGCAGTGTAAAGCTAAAAAATTCACTACTTTGCCACTGGTAACTGACATATGCAGTTTCATTGAATATAAATAAACTAATATATGGTAATTGACACATGCAGTTTCAAATTAATGCAACAAGTTTACATGACTAAAGCAGTATCTATAATCCTAAGACAGAACACATAGTACAACCTCAAAACAGAACACAAGGCACCAACATATATACATACACAAAATCATACTAAAGTCACCTATGGTTAAACCAAGCTCATTAACAAAATACCAAATTCGAAACATAGGAAATCATATAGTAAAATAGCTCTATCATCATTGGGTTCGGACCAAAACAGAGCATTTATAAAATTTTGCAACATAGAGAAATAAACACAACCCAAGACACAAGCTTTCCATCACAAAAGAATTCGGTTGGCTTCAAAATAATACCCAAATCAAATGGAGTCAAATTAGGGTTTTTACCTTGGTTCTTAGCTCCTTCTCAAGATGTAAAATGGAGGACCAAATAATGCTATAGGCATGTAGAGGAAAGAAGACAAGTGATTGCACTGAAAAACCCCAAACCGAAACATCAATTGGTAACCTTCTTTGAAGAAATCGAAACCCATTCGAAACCATAATAGAAAATGAATCAAAATGGTCTTACCTTCAAGGTTTTCCCTTTGGAAAGATGAGAACAAAACCTTAAATCAAACTTGGACAGACACTAAAATGGGTAGAGGGATGAGGGCATCGCAGGACTTGGGAGGAAGAAACCATTTGCCTAATTGCTATGGTCGCACGGCTTGGAGGAAGAGATATGTGGGAGCTGGGGTGGAGCGACAGTTGGTGACTGGAGGAGCCGTAGGCGGCTGAGGGTGGAAATGGCCATGGTTGGAGACGGCGGAGGTGCACCGATTTGCTCGAATTAGAGAGAGACGAGAGAGAGAGATGAAAGAGAGAGAGAGAGAGAGACGAGAGAGAGGAAGAGAGAGATGAGAGACGAGAGTCTCGTAGCGGAAGGGAGAAAGAAACGAAGGAGGGTTTTAAAATTTTATTACAATTTGCGGCGATATTATATCGCCGCAAAATTTCATTAGTCGTCGCAAATACAAACACCCAGATTACAATAAAAATGGCAGTAAGTTTATTTGCCGCGATATTTAATCGCCGCAAAAAATATTAAACCACGAGAGGAAAATCTTTCACTCCAGATTATTTTCGGCGATTTAAAGTCGTGGCAAAAAATTAATAACCTTGTCGCAAAAAACTATTTACCCACGAAAGTGAAATGATTCTGGTAAATTTATTTTCGACGACCTATTACCGCCGAAAAAATTTATTTCGTGGCAAAACGATTATTATGACAAAGTTTTATTTCTCGACATGATTTTGTGGCAAAAGAATTGTGTTTTTTTCCCACGAACGGTATTCGTGTGATCAACCCACTATTTGCCAGGATCATATATTGTGGGAAAAGAATTCATAGGAAAAGAATTCATGGAAAAAACCCACATTTGTTGTAGTGATAACTTCCTCCTTAGAGATTTCCAGTGCCCATACCTCCAATACTTAACGTCACCACCCAAACTTCCATATCAAATCTTTCAGCAATACAATTCCATAAGAATAAAAGAAGTTCTCAAAATAAAGTATATTTTCACGAGTGGTGTTCGTGATTACCTTTCACGATCTCCAAAGTAACAAACTGTTGATTTGAGTAAAATGGTGCTGCCTAAGACTAGATCTACCCTTTATCAATCAAGCAATCCAATTAATAATGTAAAATCACTAAATTTTGGGGCGTAAACATCGAACAACAAGAGATAACAAAATAATCGGATTTAGAGAGGGAGAGGGCTTGGCTTACTGTCGTGGAGTGGAAGACACGCCAACGGCACAAAAATGTAGCACTTCGGGAGGGACAGAGCGAGAGAGGATGACAGCAAGAGGTGAAATGCAGTTGAGAAAAATGACCAAGAGGGTGAGTGAATGAGAGGGTTTCCGTTTTGTTGAGAGAACCAAATAACATAATTGTAGAAATGTGGGAAAAGGGAGATCGAGTGGGGCAAAAATTAGGATGTATAAAACTAAAGAGGAAACTGTTGATGGGAAGGAAAGAAAGAAGAAAGGAAGCCATACCTAATCCAGAATGACATCATCTGCTTCAAAGGGGGAACATAAAAAAAATAAAATGAAGCCCGGGCCAGGCTCGGGATCACGGACCTTACAATAAACATGTCGAACGGTAAAAACCACTCCTTCCAGATGACTTCGAATTTCCTCCCAGTAATCAAAGAGGTACCATAGCCCACATAAGCCTTTAATAGGCTTTCATATCACCAATCTCCATCTTCAAGTAAAAGAGGTTTGTACATTCACTAGTTGGAATATGTTAATGCTTTCTTCTTTGAATGACACCTTTCGGGTTCAAGAGATTATTCAACATTGTACCATGCTCAAACCAAGTTGTGATGTTAGAATCTGGAAACACTCTCATGATGGCAAGTTCTCTTCTAAATTCGCTTGGAATTTTCTTAAGGATCACCTCCCTCACACCAATGCCTCGAGATTTGTTTGCAATCAAACTCTTCCTATCAAGATTTTCATTTAGAAGCTTCGGCATAATGGTATCCCTCTCGATGAACAATGTGGTATCCCTATGGCCTCTTTAAGTGTTTTTCTCATCTTGAAGGATATTGTCAAACTGCAAATCATGCCTTCTCAGAATGCTCTCTTGCAAAGAACATTTGGTACTATTTTGCTGCAGCTCTTGATCATACCTTTTAGACAATAGCTGTTGAAAGGACATTGTTATCCATTGGTGGTACTCGTTTAAGGATCTTGATCAATCCAATCTCCTTGATTGTTTACTGCCTTTGCTCCTCTTGTGGAATTATGGCTAGCTTACATTAAAACCAAATTTGAGGGCTCTAACACCTCGCCTATTACTATTATTGTTAAGATCAAGAAATGGCTTCGTGAGCTCAAACACTTTTCTAAAACCAAAAGCTCTCGCTCGTAATGACAGTACTGAGGTTCTCAACTTTTTACACATCCTTCAGTTAACTATCTAATCAAACTCCCTATTTTAGTCAAATGGGTTCCTCCTCTCTATGCATTCTTAAGTTGACCATTAGCGATGCTTTGAAAGGTAACCCTGGGAATGTTGATTGTGGTGGTGTTTTTACGTTCTCATAATTGCTCTATCATTGCAAGTTTCTCTTATTTTTTTGGGTACACGTACCAACGCTTTTGCTAAATTGTCAACTGTACGAATTGGTTTAACTTTATTCTATGAACCAAGTATTTCTGATATGATTGTTGAGACTGGTTAACTTATTGTTGTTAATTGGCTTAATAAAGACTCCTCCCCCTTAGAATTACTCTAATATTTAGGATGATGTTTTACATTTCAAGATCTATTTTTCTTTTAGTATCAATCATGTCTACAGAGAAGGTAATGTGCTTGCTAACAACCTAGCCAATTATGGCCCAATGGGACACACAGTAAGCTTTTATTCTCTTATTCAACTTCATAAACAAGCAATTGCTTTGCTCCCTCTGGATCGTGCAGGTCTTTTTTCTATTCACTACTAATTTTCTAGATTATTCCTTAGTATTGTTATACTTTCCCTTTATGTTTTTCTTTTCCTTTTAGTAACTTGCTTTTTGGGCTTTATCTTTCCTATCGTTTCAATCCCAAGTTTCTCCTTTATGTAAAAGATATTCCTCTTCATAAATTAGAGTAATCAATAAAATTGGGATACTACATTTTTTCTTTAGACAAAAAAAAAGAAGTTCAACATATTGGGCCTATTGTTCTGGTTTTTGGTGGTTTTCAATGAGACTCGAACATGGAGCGGAAGTTTTGGTCGATAGGGTTCGACAAAAGTTTTTTACCTGTTTGGGATCTTGATCCGATCCGACTCACTAATTAAAGTTTACTTATATATTATACTAAATTCTTGTACAACCATGACATTGTATTTTGATTATCATATCAAAAAAATTATTTCAACTCGGTAAATGTAGTCACATTATCAAACCATATAAAACTTGTGTCTTCTATGTGATCAATTTTTTTTCTTATCCTGAAATCGTTCCTAACACAACATAAGTGGCTCGACTCGCCTTTTGAAAATGCAGGCTATGCAGATTGCGGTGGTATTCTTTCTTTCTGACTATTCACTTGGGTCATCTGGTTTTACTTGGCCATGGCTCCCATACCCATGATGAGTTATCAGCTACAACAGGATTTGTTGTAGTGCTTTCAAATGAATATTGCATATTTTATTATCGTAACTATGCTACTTTGGAGGTTTCTTGGATCCGAACGTCTCTCTCCAACTTGGAGATACTATCGATTTTGGGAGTAGATTCTTTCCCTTTATCTAGCTCTGCAGTCTGCACGTGTCTATGCTTTTAGAGATGGAAATCTTGTTGCAGATTTCCTTGCTAAACACGGTGATGAAAGCTACACAAAAGTTTTTCATTGCCTTCTGAAATGCCTCTAAAAATTTGTGGAGAGTTGCATAGTGATATAACAGCCTTACCCACACCCAGATCAAGTAGAAAAGTGATTACAAAGTTTGTCAGTGACATAGATACATTCAATAATTATGCAAGTCGTAGCACTTCTTAAAAAAAAAAAAAAAAGAATTTACTGTTTAAAAAATTAATTTCTTTTTTTTTACGTAGATCTTATATTTAATCATTTTTTTAAAAACAATAGTTGACTTTTTTTAAAAGCAGTGTGAGTTACCCATTCTATGATGACAAATATTATTTCCATTCCTAAGCTTATATTTGTTAAAAGTATTCCTACATCAAAGAATTCATAATTTTTAAGAAAAATTCTACTCATCACCCATAGACTACATATGATTTTTTTTTTCTTACTAAATGTGTGATGTATGGATGATAAACAAAATAATTCATTTAATTTAGTAAGAATAAAACAAAAAATCAAATAAAAAATAAAAAATCAAATGTGATGTGTGGTATAGAGATGATAAGTAGAAATACTCAATTTTTAATAGATTGATTTGAGAATTTTTATTTGTAACATAGTTTGGAGGAGAACTATATTCTAAAACAATAGATCAATAACGTCTAAGAGCAGAGTTTAGAGGGAGAGGAGTGTCTATGGTAGTAACTGATTCTTCTGTGACTTTTAATATTTTATAATGGTGTATACATTATTATTATGGGCGGACCCTAAAATCGACAAAAAGGGTATTCAGGTGGCTGTTTTAGGTTTGTTAGAAGTTTAGATAATAAGAATAGATAGTTTTAAATAAAATTAAAAGTTGAATAAAATATTATTAGAATATTATTTTTTAATATTATTATTTTTTTAAAATTTTAAAAAAATAAATTATTTATTATATTTAATATAAAAATTTAAAAAAATTATAATAATAAAATGAGATGAAAAATTCATAATCTCAGTTTAGCGCGTTAAAGGATTTCACAGAAAAATTAAATAGCAGTGGTGGCAGAGATGTTGACAAATGTTCCAATGTGTTTTCTTGCTGCAAGCAGTAGGAAAGCAAGTTAAACATTCTTCAAAAGTTTCAACCATTAGTAATAAATACGGACTCGCAAAATGATTACAACGATAATTGTTGTATAGGCTGAACCACCACCATCAGTCTCATTCTGGAAGAAGCAGCAGAAACAGAGTTCGTAAAGCCACACAGAAAATGGACAAAACAAGACAGTCCCAGTAATAGATAATGAAATCGCATTGAGAGATTTGTCTTCCTCGACTTTAATTTGAAGAGAAAGTAGCCTCCGCCATGAAGTGCCTGCCGAACCATGTTCAAATCCCTTAAGATTGAAACCTTTTACCAAAATAATGAAGGAAAAAGAAAATTACGAAGCATCATACAGGCACAATCCCGTCACAAATTTGCGTTTGCTGGATGCAGCAATTCAACTGATAAGCTCTAGCTCTTTCAAAGTGGTTTTGTTTTGTTTTTAGACTCGAAAAGGTTGAGAGTAGAGATTTGGTAAGTTACCAATTATACCAAACAGAAAGACAAGTTTGGATATTGGAAAGGAAGTGTTGCGAGTAAAACATATGAAATTCTTGCCACTTGAAAAGTTAGTCTTCTAGTCGCATACGTTGTTTGATATCAAACACCAGACAAATATATAGCTAAGGAGAAAAAAAGAAGGGAGATGGAATTTAAAAAAAAAAAACAAAAAAAGGAGCAAAGAGCTCCTTTTCTTCTTCACCATCATCTACTCCGACTAGCTACTACTAGTTCTTCTACTGCTCTGTTCTTGTTGACAGAGATTATTAACAGAAGAAACCAAAATTCCCATTATCAAAGTTGAGAGCATAACTGAAGGGATCATAGTGGAAGCTGAACCTCTTTTGCTGCCTGGCCCGAGCCTTTACTTGCCTCCTTACCTCTGCTCTAACCCTCCAAAACAAGCTCATCAATTTCCTCCTCCCGCAAGGGACCACCACATTCGGATCAAAGCAAAACCCAATCACACCCATTCTCTCCACTACTCCCAAAACCTAAATGCCCGCTGAAAGAAAATAAAAGCTACCCAAAGTGATTAAAAAGAAGTGGGGGTTGAGATTTTAAGCAGTATGGTGTGGTTTGATCAGGAATGGAAAGGGTGGCTTGGAGAACAAGACTCGAGTAAAAGGGTGCGTTTTTATGGGGCCTGGCGAGGCTGAAAGCCTAAAAACTGAGTGTGTATGCCGGGTGCGTGTATGTGATGCAGGAACCAGGACAGACAGCTTTACATTATCCGTACAACGTGCGGCCA
>QEOT01002783.1:308199-322005 GCA_003123785.1 Pterocarya stenoptera | reverse complement strand
GTGGCTTGAGGAGGGTGATCAAAATTTGAAGTTTTTCCATGTTGTTGATAACATGAGAAGATGAAGGGCAATCATTTTGTCTATGACATTAGTGGATGGGGCAGAGCTACAATCGTCGGAAGAGGTCTACATTGGTGATGTTCAGTTTTTTCAAGATTTTCTTCGTGGAGGGAGTGCTACGCCGCAGGAGGATTTGTCACAGGTGGTGAATAGGGTCATTTCGGCTGCTGAAAATGAGGCTCTTTATCGAGTACCTTCTGAAGATGAGGTGAGAGAGGCCCTTTTGTCGATTCCAAAGCTTAGTAGCCCTGGACCTGATGGCTTTGGTTCGGCTTTCTATCTTTCTTTCTGGGACATTTTGAAGGATGATGTGGTGGAGCCTGCTAAGGATTTCTTTTCTAGTAATGCTTTGCTGAAATTTTATTTGTCTTCTTTTATTGTTCTTATTTCGAAAGTGCAAGAGCCTAGAAGTTTTGATAAGTTCCTCCCAATAAGTTTCTGTCCGGTGGCCTATAAGATTTTTTCTAAAATCTTAGTGAGGCGGATGATGTCATTTCTCCCTTGGATTGTTTCTCATGAGCAATGTGCCTTTGTTCAGGGTAGGAGCATTTTCGAGAATACCTCCCTTGCTCAAAAGATGGTGAAGTCTATTAATAAGAAAACTAGTGGTGGGAATGTGATGATGAAGATTGATATAGCCAAAACTTATGATAGAGTGGATTGAATTTTTTTAATAGCCGTTTTGGTAGGTTTTAGATTTTCAGAAAAGTTATGTGGTTTGATTGAAGTGTGCATTAAGTCTCCGTGGTTTTCTATCATGATGAATGAGACTTATAAGGGTTTTTTCAAACCTTTGAGAGGGATGCGACAGGGAGACCCTTTATCTTCTTAGTTGTTTATTATTATGGAGGAGTCTTTCTAGATTATTAAAGAAGGAGTTTGAGCAAGGTAGAATTGGGAGATTTGTTCATCCACATGGGGCTCCTTTAATTTCATTTTGTTATATGCGGATGATTTATTGATTTTTACTGATGGGGAGAGGAAGTCTTTGAAGGTGCTCTTGACAACGTTAGAGAAATATGCTTTATGGTTGGGGCAACTTAACAACAGAGAGAAGTTGGTTTTATTTTTTTCTGAGAAAATTCCTTTGGTAAGAAGGGCATCTTTGCTTTGGTTCACAGGTTTTGTAGAAGGAAAGCTTCCAACTTGGTATTTGGGCACACCACTTATTACTGGGAGGTTGATTACTAGGGTGTTGGAGACGTTTGTTAATAAATTTCAAAACAAAGTTACCAGTTGGAAATTTAAATTGTTATTTTAACGTGGGAGGTTGATTCTTCTCAAGCATGTCCTCTCTAGCATGGCATCTCATTTGCTAGCGGTTTTAAATATCCCAAAGCTTGTTTTGAGAAAATCGAATTCCATGTTGGCTTCCTTTTGTTGGGGGGAGGAGCATGGAAGGGCTAAGCGAAAAAGAAGGGTGTGGTCAAAGCTGTGTAAACCAACGTCGGATGGGGAAATTGGTGTTAGAGATTTTTCTAAGATGCAATGGGCATTACACATGAAGTTTGCTTCGAGGCTTCTATCTATTGATAACTTCTGGACTCAATTTTTTTAAAGCCAAATATTAGAGAGGTAAGCGTTTTATGGAAGTCAAAGTCAGAAGCTTAGATTCCTATTTTTTGAAGTCCATTTGTATGCTGATGCCTAAAGTTACGGAGAATATGTCTATAAGGGTGTGTGAGGAAGCAATCTCATTGTGGTTCAATAAATGGTTGGCTGGTGGGCCTCTAGCTGCTTCTGTACCTAACGTGTTACAACCTCGATTGGAAATTAAGGATTGTTGGGTGGAGGACAAATGGGATAGGGACTTGCTAGCGAACTTGGTGGGTTCTAGTAATGCGGAGGACATTATTGCTAAGGTTCCTTGGGGACATTGTAGTAAAGATATTCTGATTTGGAATCCTTGTAGTGATGGGTGCTTCTTGACGTCAAGATCATGGGAGATTACCCCTGTCAAGTGGCCACAGTTGGAGGGCTTGGAGTGGATTTGGTGCAGTTTGCTTCCAAAAAAAAAAAAAATGATTTCTCTGTGGAAGGCAAGATGTAGTTGCTGTAGTTCAGTCGGTGGGGATCCCATTAGAGTCTCGCTGTAGTTGCTGCTCAGTGGGCAAAATTGAGGATAGATATCTTGTGTTATGCACAGGGGAGGTGGCTAATGCAGTTTGAAGGAGGGTAGCACAAACTTTGGGAGTTCAATTTATGGAGGTTGGCAATTGGTGGGCGATAGCTTGCTACTGGTTCCGATTTGCTAAGAGGTTGCTGTAGAGAGGGGTATTGATTGGGTTAATGCCTAGTTTAATTTCTTGGAGATTATGGTAGTGGATACGATTTGGCTCTCATTGAAGTTTTGGTTGCAGTAGATTTCGTGTAAGCTAACGAAGCTAGGATCAATGTATAGTGTTGATCGTTGTGTGCTCTCGGAGCTGCAGGTGCCCGTGCGTGAAAAAATAGTGAGGAGGCTGAAGCTCATTTCATGGAGACGGCCTAGGGATGGGTGGGTAAAATTGAATATGTAGAGGTAATCCAGGAAATTGGGGTGGGGAAGGAGTTTTGAGGGATGACAGAGGAAAATTTTTGGCGGCCTTTTCAGCAAAGTTTGGCTTTGGTACTAATAATGAAGTCGAACTCAGGGCACTCACTTATGGTTAACTATTGAGAGAGTCACGGGGTATTCTGACCTCTGCGCCCTTGGGGATTGCACCGTGAGCATGTGCTTGACCTTTGGTGGCTAACTTGATGGGCACACTGCGAATGTGTACTCGACCTTTGGTGGCTAGCTGTTGAGAGGGTCGCGGGGTCTTCTAACCTTCACGCCCATTGTGATTGCACCACAAGCATGTGCTCGACCTTTGGTGGCTAACTTATTGGGTACACCGCAAGTGTGTATTTGACCTTTGTTACCTAACTTGTTGGGACGATTGCAGGGTCTTTTGACCTTCGTGCCCTTTTTTGGTTGTAGTGGGTTGAATGCTTAATCGCTTTTATTGCCTTGATTTCCATCAAATGTACACTTTAAAAGCTAAAATTGTCTTTAAAATAAATACCTAAGGAAATAGCTTTTTAAGGGTAAAACTTCTTTACTTGTTCGGCATTCCATGGGTGTTGTAGCTCCCTTCCCTAACTGTCCTTGATCAGGTATGACTCTGGACGATTGCTGGCAGCTACAACATAGGACCCTTTCCACCGTGGGCCGAGCATCCCTTGTTCTTGGGTTGTGACACTTGTTTCTCTTAGGACCAGGTCACCATCGTTGAATGATCTAGGCTTAACCTACTTGTTGAAGTATTGTTCAACTTTTCTCTTGCGAGGACATTTTGGGCTTCTGCCTCCTCTCTTACTTCTTCGATTAGGTCTAGTTGCTTGTTGAGAGCTTGCTTGTCGCCTGGTCAAAGTGGCTGGTTTAGTATATGGGCAGACCAGCATCCGTGGGGGGACTGCTTCACTTCTAAATGCCAAAGTGAAAGGTGTCTCCCCTATTGGGGTTTTTACCGAAGTTCTATCGGCCCACAAGACTCTGGGAGTTCTTTTGCCCACTAGCCATTATGGTTGCCTAGTTTCTTTTTTAAGATCCCGAGTAAGGACTTATTCATTGACTTTGCTTGCCCATTTGTCTGAGGGTGCCTGGGCGATGAATATCTCATCTTTATTCCAACTTCCTAGCACCATGTCCTTTAACGCTCTGAATCGAACTGTCTCCCATTGTCGAAGATTATAGTGTTGGGGATTCCAAATCTGCACACAATATTTTTCCACAGGAACCTGGTGACTACTTTGGCTGTTATGGTTACTAGAGCTTCTGCTTCTACCCACTATCATGTATTTTACCCCGCCCTTTCCTGGTGGGAATGGTTCGACCAATTCAACCTGCCACTGGGCAAAGGGCCATGGGAAGCAATGGAGGATAGTTTTTCTAGTGGACAGTGTGGGATTGTGGCATACGCTTGACACTAAGTACATCTTCTAGGAAACTGTTTGGCATCTTTGAGGGTGTTGGGCCATTAGTACCCTATCATTAGGGCCTTTCTTGCCAAGGCTTTCCCACCTGAATGGTTACCACAGACGCCCTTGTGTATTTCTGCAAGGATGTACTATGCTTCTTCGGGTGAGATACACCTTAGTAAAGGGGTTGTGAAACCCTTCTTGTACAAAACTTTGTCGAATTTGACAAACTGCGCCACCTTCCTTCTGATTTTTCTTGCCACCTCCTTTCCTTTGGGGAGTTTTCCTGTTTCTAGGTAGTTTGTTATTTCCTTGGCCCAATCTAGCATTTTGAGGCCCACATGTGTTATGGGGATCCCAATAGCTGTCACCTCGATCACCCTTTTATGTACCTCCCACGGTAATTCTGTGTCATCCTTTGCTGATGCCTCCCTGGCCAGCCTATCTGCCACCGAATTGTCCACCTTCGAAACTTGTACTATGGAAAAGTACGCGAACTGGTTGTGGAGTGCAAGTACCTATTCGAGATATTTCTTCAGCTTCTTCCCCTTGGTGGCGTAGGTCTTTGTTACTTGGCTTACCACTATCTAGGAGTTAGCTCTTACCTCGACCTGCAACCCAGTGCCTTGCTGGCGAATAGTCTTGCTATTAAGACCTCATACTCTGCTTCGTTATTAGTGGTCTTGAAGGTGAGTGTTGCCATATAGTGGTCCTCTCGACCTGCTTCCGTGATGATGTGAATCCCAATGCTACCCATGCTTGGCAGGCGATCCCATCTACAAAGACTGTCTAGGGTCGACTGGGGGGTGACCCTGCTACTTCTGCTAGGAAACTGGTGAATTCGAAGACAAAATCTGCGAGGGCTTGCCCGTTGACTACATTTCTGGGTGCATAGTGAATTTCAAACTCATTGAGCTCTATTGACCATGTAGCTAGCCTTCCTAAGGAGTCTGACTTTTGTAGTACTCTCCTGAGAGGATGTTCTATANGCTTGGCAGGCGATCCCATCTACAAAGACTGTCTAGGGTCGACTGGGGGGTGACCCTGCTACTTCTGCTAGGAAACTGGTGAATTCGAAGACAAAATCTGCGAGGGGTTGCCCGTTGACTACATTTCTGGGTGCATAGTGAATTTCAAACTCATTGAGCTCTATTGACCATGTAGCTAGCCTTCCTAAGGAGTCTGACTTTTGTAGTACTCTCCTGAGAGGATGTTCTATTAGCACCTTGATTGGGTGGGCTTGAAAATACAGTCACAGTCTTCTAACGGCTATCACCAGTGCAAATACCAGCATCTCTATTTGCGGGTACTTGACCTCGGTGCCCCTTAGTGCACAACACGTGTAATAGACTGACATCTTATTTCCTTCCCCTTCCTTTACCAAGATAGTAGAAACATTGTGGGGGATACCACCAAATAGACATACAAGACGTCCCCTTGATTAGGTTGCCTCAACAAGGGCAGATTGGTTAGGTACTGCTTCAATTGTCGGAAGGCTTGGTCACATACTTCATTCCAAAGGTGTTTTCTCCTTAGGACTCTAAAGAAAGGGAGGCATTTATCTATGAACCCTGATACAAACATGTTCAAGGTTGCCACCTTTCTCGCTAGCCGTTAGGTGTCGTTGATTGTTCATGGCATGCCATGTTTAAGATTGCGTCTATCTTCTTAGTGTTGGCTTTAATTCCCCTTTCCGAGACTATGAACCCTAGGAATTTTCTTGAGTTAACCCTGAACGCACACTTAGCTGGATTCAACTTCATCTCATATTTGGGAAACACTACGAAGGATTCCTTGAGGTCTATTAGATGTTGGGCGGCTTCCTTGCTTTTCACCAGTTGGTCGTCAACGTATACCTCCATGGTCTTCCAGATTTGGTACTTGAACATTCGATTGACCAACCTTTGGTATGTCTCCCTAATGTTCTTCAATCCAAAGGGCATCACTCAGTAGCAGTAGAGTCATCTATCAGTTATGAACATTGTCTTCTCCTCATCCACCTTATTGATCCTGATCTAATTATACTCGGAGTAGGTGTCCATAATGCTTAAAAATTTGTGCCCAGTGGTAGCTTCTATAATGACTTCAATACAAGGGAGTGGGAAATTGTCCTTGGGACAAGTTGTAATGAGGTCGGTGAAGTCCACACATATCCTCCATTTACCATTGATTTTTTTGACAAGCACCACATTGGAGAGCCATTCAGTGAAGTGTGCCTCTCTTATGAAACTTGCCTCTAAGAGCCTATCGATCTCTTCAGCTATGGCCGTGCATTTGTCTGTGCTAAACGACCTCATTTTTTGCCATACTTTCTTGGCCTCTGGGTCAACGTAATGGCTGTGCTCTATAATCATATTGTCAATCCCTCGCATGTCTTCATGGTTCTAGGCGAACACATCCCTGTGTTTGATTAGCAACTGTTTTAGGGCCTCTCGGTATTTTGGTGGGAGCTTTGTACTGACCCTTGTGGTGACGGTTGGGCGTTTTGGGTGCAGCTTTACAATCTCCAATGGCTCATTGGCCTTGGCCTGCCATAGATTGCTCTTGTCCCTAGCTTCTATGTCCTGTTCTTCTTCTACACAAGGTGGTGGTGGCGACTGCTCCCTTGAGTTACTTACCAAACAAACTGCTGGTGCCCCCGCCTTCAACTCCTAGACATAACACTCTCGCACCAATATTTGCTCCCCTCGAATTTCGTTGCCTCTCGCTTCTGTTGAACCCTTCATTTTAAGGTGTTAAGTGGAGGTCACCACCTTTAAGTTGTTAAGGGTTGGACGCCCTAATATTGCGTTATAGGATGATGGAGCCTATACAACCAGGAAATGCGTCTTGCTGGTGATCGTCTGGGTGCCTTGCCCCGCTATAACTAGAAGCGTTATGGCTCCCATGGGTTGAGCGGTTTCTCTCGAAAACCCTTTGAAAGGAGAAGGTGTGTCGGGGTTCATATCCATCCTAGTGAAAGCATCCCAAAACAGGATGTCAGCCAAACTCCCATTGTCGACCAAGACTCGCCTAGTTGTGTAGTTGGCTATCAGAAGTGTGACTACCAAAGCATCATCGTGGGGGTACATAACCCCCTTGCAATTTTCATCCCCGAACAAAATGGTTGGGGTTGTCCCCGGCCTGGGGTATTTGTATGGCTTGTCTGCCATGTATACCTTGTGATATCTTGCCCTGTGGGTGGGGGCTTTTTTGCTCGATGCTGTAGCGCTGACCCCAGCGAATCCACCTGCTATCGTGTGGATCTCTCCAATGGGGGACTACTCTTGGTCTCTTCTTGGCGCTTAGGGCTTCTACTTTCCCTCTATTCAAGTTGGCGACTCTATTCCCTCTATGGCTTGATGTAATCAGCTAGCATTTTTTCCAACTCCCCACTTCCGGACATTTTATCGACTCTCTTCTTTAGAGTGATGCAATCTTCGGTCCAATGAGAGTTGGTTCGGTGATACTTGCAGTAGCGCTGGCCCCTGCCTGGTGAGTGTTCTTCCTTCCTTGCTGCCCTACTATTCTCCTGAACACTGAGGTTGTTATGGATTAGGCGGCACCCTTGGTTTTGCTGACTCGTGTATCGGTCGCGCTTATCATCCTAGTGGCCTCAATCGTTTGTTCTTTTATCTTTGGAACTACTTTGGTTCCTATTCTCCAACCTTGTTTCTTACTTTGGTGGATCTAAGAGAGCCTGCAGTGTCTCGTCCACGTTAATGAAATCGTTTGCTCAGTCCATGAATTTTCTTAAGGTGGAGGGAGTTCTCCTGGCTAGTTTAGCCATGGACCAACTTCGAGGCCAAATTCCCTAGGAGGGTGACCAGGGTGATCTTCTCATCTTGTTCATTTGTGGTAAGCCTTTCTTTGTTGAAGAATGTTAGGTAAGCTTTTAGGCTTTCTCCCTCCTTTTTCTTTATGGTCAAGAGATAGGTGGCTAGCTTACGATGCCTTCTACTTGCCGTAAACTACGTAATGAACTGTTTTGCTAGCTTCTCAAAACTGCCAATGGATTCAAGATGTAAGGCTCCAAACCAGCCTCGTGCTATCCTTTTGAACTTTAGTGGGAAGGCACAACAAGCCACTTCCCCCGGGAAGCAGTGAAGGGTCATATGTGCTTTGAAATTTTGGAGGTGATCAACGTGATCCATCGTATAAGTCGATCTGTAGTACTTTAAATCTGGATGGTAGTGGTACCACTTGACTTCCTCACTGTAAGGAAGATTTGTACGAGTAAGAAGCTGCTCCACAGAAGAGGAACCACCCATCCTCTTTGCCATCTCCTCGTACTTGTCAACCAAACTGCGTAGTTTGTTTTGCATCCTTGTCTTCTATATTTCTTCACTGTTTACCCCCTCTACACTGTGTGCATCTGCTTCAACCTGCCCATCTTGGACCGGGGGGTTATCCTTCTATCGTTTTAATTATTTGTTCTCCTTTTGCCATTGCTCAACAAATGTCATCACCTGTTTCAGCTTTCTTCGGCTTCTACTAACCTTGTCTCCACTTCCGTCATGCTTATTTTCATATCATGATTTGCGTATGATCGCATAATGGTTGGCATGTGAAAATCACATGGAAGTCTTTAAAACTCCCACAGAAAAAGGTCGTGTTTCACACTACCAGCCACATGAATGACCTGCGACAATGAAGAGGCGGCACTGGATGCCTTGGGGAGACTTCGATGCTTAAGTCCGAAATATAGTATGAGAATAAGTATATGTAAAAGATGAAGTGAAGTTCTTGTTACCTCTCATAGGTTATTGATAGAAGGGCATGGACATGGCGTGATGGCAATTGACTCTAATGACCATTCATATGTGCGTATCCTTCTTGATCCCTTATTAACCAGAGAGGATATCTCCTATTTTGTAGGAGTCATCTTGCCTAAGATGATTGTATCCAACTGTGGGTCAGATCTCCAACTCTGTAGAGTTATCTGCCATGTGGTCATGGTTACTGTCCCTTTGGTCGTGACCCTATCAACCCTAAGCTAAAGCTTTGGGCCGATTTCCTAGTCGTAGGCTTGGTTACCTGAGGGGATCCAAATATCCCTTCCAGTTACCATCAGGATTATTAATATTATGCTTGATTAATGGGTCTATAGTGTCATTTGTTGGATTATAATGTAAATAGTAGGATTATATTGTGATTATGTTGCGATTTATTTTGTGTTTATATTGTGATTTGTGTGATTATTTTGTGATTATATTGCGATTATATTGTGATTTGTGGGATTATATTGTGTTTATGTGGTGATTTATTTTTTGATAGCAAATGATAGGAAATGAAAACAATACTAATTCTAAAAAAAAAATAAATTAAATTTATAGATACCTAATTATCACTTGAGCATGCTTATTGGCTCGAGATTTTTTGAATGAAGAGATTTTGAATAAGAATAACATACTAAGATTAAAACCTTATACCCAATTAATAATATATACTAAGATTAAAACCAATAAGTAATTAAGAATGTATACTGAGATTAAAATACCTAAGTTGCAAGCAAATATGAATAATGTATGTACAATAAAATTATTTGATATTCATTAACACTGCCTCGAGCGGGATGTTGAGCCAATGTTAATCCACATTTATACTTAGGAAAAAACATACTAAACTTCTTTGAATCTTTTAGTTAAGACGCAACAATGGATTCTTTACTGAGGATTTCAAAGAAGTTCAGTATGCATATACATTATTTAAATTTATAGCCTTATTTATTTGGAATCAAATATACATTAAACACACCTGACATATCTAATTTAAATCTACATCTTAGATTGATAAATAATTATATCTAATTTAAATAATTATAACTTCAAAATTCTAAGAGATTGTAATGGAGTAGTAACCCTAGGTTGATGAAGAACAGTCAACGAGTTTTGAATTAGTTCTTTTTAAAGAACGACGGTGTGAAATCATATGTTATGACACCTAATGCTGGTGGGTATATATGTTATAATGTTATAATGATGTTATGTTATATTACCAATGCATTGAGAACAATGTCTGTAGATAATGACATAGTGCCAACATGAGTTGTGTTACGATCACCGGTAGGTGCTCATGGTGCATATGGGGAACCATGTTGCTACCAAACGTATTAATGATGGCTTTAATAAACGACAAAATGTTATGATTTTCAAAAATAATGAAGTATGAAATGTTCTCTTTCGAAATGTCATGTTTTTGGAATGAGAAAGTGAAAATGTTGTCTAAAAGTAAAAGTTCATCAAGGGTTTTTTTTAAAAATGTTGGGGAATCTGGATGGGAGACACATGCACATTTTTTGACATTTTATGCAATTTGTATTATCATTCTTCATGCATAATTTATCTCTGTATAAGTTAGTTGTTTAACTTACTGAGATTTCGTGTAAATCTCATCCCTTGTGAGACCACTATCATTCTCTTCGGAATGATAGAAATTGTGACAGGACCGGTAAAAAATGAACATGATGGATCGCTGGATGCAGATGGTTGAAGAGGAGCCTGACCTTGAACGAAGACTACAAATAATTTTCATGCTCATAAGCATTGACTCTTCATACTTCAGAGTGTATGAAATAGTTGATCTAACCATGGAACTTGGATTAAACAGTTTGTATTAAGGAAATGCTATCCTTAAATTTGAACTTATGATGGTTATTAATGCTATTGGGATATTTTTAGTCCATTCTGGCATGAGTTATAACTAATCACCCCCATTCCGCTGTGATTATTGCATACTAGGATGCATTGTATATTAATTGTCATGTATGGAGGTATGTAACCTTATGTTGCATGTCCCGACACTCTAAGTCTCCATTCCATCCCAAACAAAGGTTGGGGGCGTCACAGTAATATAAGTACAAGTTACAAAAGTACAAGTTACAACATGTGGCCTGTAGTGTTGATTTAGTATAATCTTCCACCATGGAAGTGCATGAAGGCGCCAAACTTTCTGTTAACTTTGTTTATCCTTGGCTCAAGATCACCTGAGAGTGATATTGATGTATTCATATAGGTGTTAATTGAAAAGTTGAAAGATTTAAGGAAAAATGGCGTTCGAATTTTTGAGGCATACATGTTGACATCTTTTCAGATGCATGTTACAGTATTATGGACAATAAATGATTTTATAGCATATGGCAATATTTCAGATTGGAGTACTAAAGGGAAGTTGGCCTGTCTTACGTGTAATAAGAAAACTACAAGTGAATGGTTTTCATATTCGCAGAAGATGTGTTTCATAGGCCATCATCGATATTTGTTATCAAATCATGAATGGCGAAGGGAAGACGCTAAATGTAACACCATGCTCCTTCCTTCCTTCTTCTGACGTAAGTAATTACGTCTGACGTGACAGCCCGCTCCTCCCCTCTAGTGTCTAAGAGTCCCATTACACGTGCCAAATCTCGATGGCGTGTTTTTAAAGATACTACGTGATTTCTAAAGTTATCTTTGTGTTTTAAAGTTATGTGTATTTTAAATGGAATATTCTCATCGTTATTTATCTAAGTAATATTTTAAATAATTCAATTATAATATCTTTGAAGAGCTCCAAAAATATTATAATTGTAGGAATCATTTTATATAAATGATTCCAGTTATTTAAAATATTATGTGATCTAAATAATGATGGAATCTTTAATTAAATTAATAGTTTTAGTCTTTGAAATATTTTAAGTAAGACTTCATCATTTTATAAATGATGAAGGAATATTATTTTAAATAATATTCTAGTTTTATTCCTCTCAATGCTTTTAATTAAATAAATATTTATGTATTTTCAAATCAGTGTTTAAAGGTCATCGTAGACCATTTTATAGACCCCCAGAGAACGGGTTTTAGTATAAAACCCCAGCCCTCTCTCTCTTCTCCCTCTCGGCTTGCAGCGTACGCAGCCCCCTCTCTCTCTCGCCCAATCTCCTCCACTACCCAGCCAGGTGCCGCCGTGCGCCAGTGAGCTTCACCGTCCCTCCGACCGGCCTCCCCTCACCCCGGCAAGCCTCCCTGCACCGGTAGCTCCTCCCTACGCTCGCCCCTCCTCCTCCCTCGATGGTGCAAGCCCGAACGAGCTTAGTAGCCACAGCGCCGCCATGCGCCGTTCTTCAGCGCCACCACTCTCACGGCAGCCTCCCCTGCCACCGACTAGCCCCCTCCAGCGGCCTCAGCCCCTCCCATGCAGCCACCTTCCTCCAGCATGCACGAGCACAGCGCACCCATGCACGGGTTCACTGTGCAGCCTCCTAGCGCCGCCGTGCCCGGCCATTTCAGCCACCGGCCACCACCATGAGACTCCTCAGGTCACCCCCTTCCATGAACCCATGACAGGTAGCCCCCCCCTCCACCTCCCGGTGTTCCCAAGGATGCCGCACGAGTTTAGGCTCCTCCACCGCCGTACGCCGCCACCCACGGTGTGTGACCACCCTCTCCAACATCCTTAGGCCACCACGAAGCCAACCGGACCACCCATGGCCTCGATCTGCCACCCACGGCCCCACACTCTTTCTCACTCTCCCACGCTTCTCCTCCCTCACAGTGCACGGCCAGCCACTGTAGGCCACCATGCCGACCACCACCGTGCCTCCACGGCTCCACCAGCAACCTCCCCTAGCCTAGCCCAAGCCCAAACCACCACTTTACGTGGTGGGTTGATCACTGCACGTGATGAACAGTCACTGCGCGTGACTGACCGCCACTGTACACGGCGAGATCTGCCGCGATACGCTCCTTTCTAGCATCTTCAAGGCCACCTTAGGCCTTTCCAAGACCACACCTACCTATCTAAACGCTTAAACAACCACTGTATGCAGTGTAGCCACCCCGTACGCTCCTCCGGCATTATCGCTGTGACGGCTAGCGAGCGACGCATGGGTTATCCCGTCGATGGTATAATTCTCTATCCCTCGCTTTTTATATTAAATGTTAGATGCTAGCTAGTTGACTAGGTTGTGGATTGTGTTGTTAGTATTATAGGTTGTGGACTGTGCTGCTAGTATCATAGGATTTGCTGTGTAGTGGCGATGTGACATGATGTGGTGAAGTGTTGAGCGTAGTTGGGAAGTGTGCTGTGTAGTGTTGTTGACTGTGCTGTGAAGTGTAGTGGTAGCATATGTGTAGTAGTAGTGGCGTGGCCTAGTGCCGTGAAAGGAGTACATGTGAAGTGTGCTCTGTGTAGTGAGACGAGGCACCGAATGGCATGTATGCCATAGCGGTGACATGGTGTAGTGCACGTGAAAGGAGTACATGTGGAGTGTACTCTGTATAGTGAGACGAGGCACCATATGGCATGTATG
The DNA here is from genome assembly GCA_003123785.1 of Pterocarya stenoptera. Taxonomy (NCBI): domain Eukaryota; kingdom Viridiplantae; phylum Streptophyta; class Magnoliopsida; order Fagales; family Juglandaceae; genus Pterocarya; species Pterocarya stenoptera. The sequence continues at coordinate 308,735 of QEOT01002783.1, read as the reverse complement.
CCATAGCGATGACGTGGCGTTATGCACGTGAAAGGAGTACACGTGGAGTGTACTATGTGTAGTGAGACGAGGCACCGTATGGCATGTGTGTCATAACGGTGACGTGGCGTATTGCCGTGAATGGAGTACGCGAGGAGTGTACTCCATGTGGTGAGATGGTGCACCGTATGGCGTGTATGTCATAGTTGTGACATGACGTAATATCGTGGATGGAGTACACGTGGAGTGTACTCCATGTTGGGAAACGATGCACAGTACAGCCTGTGTGCCGTATTAGTAATATGGCGGAGTGTCGTGAAGGGAGTACACGTGGAGTGTACTCCATTGTAGTGGAGTGACGTACCATATGGCATGTGCCATAGTGGTGATGTGGCGTAGTTCTGTGAAGGGAGTACATGTGGGGTGTACTCCATTGTAATAGAGTGACGCACCATATGGCGTGTGTGCCATAGTGGTGATGTGGCGTAGTTCTGTGAAGGGAGTACACGTGGAGTGTACTCCATTGTAATAGAGTGATGCACCGTATGACGTGTGTG
>QEOT01002783.1:234815-304935 GCA_003123785.1 Pterocarya stenoptera | reverse complement strand
AATAGAGTGATGCACCGTATGACGTGTGTGCCATAGCGGTGACGTAGCATAGCCCTGTGAAGGGAGTACTTGATGAAAGTACTCCATGAGGTGCAGTGATACACCATATGGCGTGTCACGAACATAAAGGTGATTGCATAGATGGGCGAAGAGCTTGATGTATAGTGTCGGGAATTATGGAACAGTGTCCCGAAGTGTGAGATACTGCCTGTAGTCCAAAGCGACGAGTGTCGCCATGTGACTGGCTTATGGCTAGAAATAAGTGTGAAGTGGCTATAAGGTATTAGAGTAGCGCAACGAAAGTATGACTGGGCAACGTCACTAAGTGATGTGGTCGATGAAAAAGTCGTGCTTGCGATGGGTGAAGAGTTAGCGTAAGAGTGATGTAGCGGGAACGTGACAAGATGTCAAGATGTGACGGGAATATGTGAGGAACCGTAGTCGTGATGAGTTGGAGATTGACGTATAGGTGACGTAGCGGAATGTCAGAAGTGACATGACAAGGTCATNCCCAGTGCTGCACCCTAACAGAAAGGGATTCCAACTCGTGGCCACAGGCGAATCCATCGGCCCAAAAGGCAGCTAACCCCAGCACGCGGGGCATAACGACGTGCACTGGCCTATGAAAGAGAAAAGAAAAGTAATGTATGTATGAATGCACGGTATTTTTTAAGAAATGAAGGCACTGACAGGAGAAACATTTTAAAGAAAAGAAAACCATGTTTAAAGAAGGAAAAACCCCGTCAGTGATGTTTCCAAATGAAAGCATGTATGCATGTACGTATAGTATGTATGGAATGATGAATGCATGACTGAAAATCTACGTTGCTATATTTTAACGGTATGAAGTAACGCTTATTGAGTATTCGACTCATTTTAGTTTTTATGTGTGCCCCTCCCCCCACAGGAAGCTAAATGGACAAGACGCCGAGGAGGGACACAGTCAAAGGGAAAGAGCACGGAGGTTTAGGCATGAAGGTTTTAAACATATGAAAAGGTCTTTTTATTTTAAAGAGTTTTATTTCCCACTCCAAAACCCTTTTATTATAAACGCACTTTTTATTTTATAACGTAGAGTCTTGCACCCTGGGAATGATTGTAAAAGGTTTTAAATCGAACTGTAATTCCCATCGTATTTTTCTAAAATATTTTCTTAAAAAGGTCCAACCCAAGGACGAGCGTTACACTAAATTTGATGGGAGAGTGGAGGACAAAATTGCACCAAATGAGTTGTCTGGGTATGAGATAGTGGAACAATTAATGGAACTTGGAGTGAACAATTTTGGTAAAGGTCGAGGAAAGAACAAGAGAAAACAAGGCACAATAAAATTGAATTGGACAAAGTGGAGTATTTTTTTTCTTACTATATTGGTCGTCATGTATGATGCGACATAGTTTGGATGTAATGCATATAGAGAAGAATATTTGTGATAATATACTGGGGACATTGATGAGAATTAACAAAAAGACGAATGGCACGATTAAGAATAGGAAGATCTTGCGAGAGTGAGAATTAAACACAATATTCATTTGCGGGTGGAAGGCAATAGGGTTGTTATGCCACATGCATGTTTTACGATGACAAAGGATGAAAGGATGGACTTTTACATATGGTTGCAAGGTGTGAAGTTGTCAGACGGTTATGCTTCAAATCTCAGTAGATGCATAAGCCCTGATGAATGAAAAATACGTGGATTGAAAAGTCATGATTGTCACGTATTTTTGTAGAAATTGTTACTAGTAGGAATTCATGGGAAGCTGACTTCTAATGTACTTGTCGCTATAACAAAACTATGCATGTTTTTCAAGGATTTGTGCTCTCAAGTAGTAAATCAAAATGTGCTGTTGAAGATGGAAGCGACATTGCAATAATGACGTAATGGTCCATTTAGAATTGCATTTACCTCGAGAGGTACTGTTAGGTGGACCAATGCAGTTTTGTTGGATGTATCTAATTGAGAGATTTTTGGGTAGACTAAAGCGCACTGTTGGGAATAAAGCCCGAGCTGAGGGGTCAATAGCGAAGGTTTATATACATGATGAATGGTTAACATTTTGCTCTCAATACCTCTATAGGGTTGAGACATGCTTTAATCGAGGAGAGAGGAAAGCTGATTTTGCTGCCTCTCGCCCTCGTGAGCATCTGTGTTTTCCCATATTGTACTGTCCTTTGGTGCACAAACGGGGTACAACTTAATCGGTGGAGAGTTAGGAAAAGCTCAATGGTACTTATTGAATAATTGTCATGAGATTGATGACTATCTCAGGTATGTCGATCCATAATTAGAGTCATTCTAATTTTTCTACATTCTATTATATCGAAGGTGTTCAAATATTCTATTCCTTTTACTTCTATACAGTGAGCACATAGACAAACTTAGGATAGAAGGCATAGAGAATATAGAGCGAGGCACGTAGAAGAATTTTTAGGATGGTTTGAACATCGCGCATGCATTTAAATGTCCTATATAGTAGAATATTTCTAAACCATTTTAATTTATAGTAACTTTGTATAATTTTGTTACTATTTCATTTGTTAGATTTTGGAACAACGTGCTCATTATCCAGAATCAGTTTCTTTTGAATTGCATGCATTGGCTCGTGATCCTTCAAACAGAGCGCTTCGATACATTGCATGCACGGTTCGATGTTATAAGTTCCATACTATGGAACGTGAGTGTAATCGAAAGAAGCAAAATTGTGGTGTGTTGGTTGAGGGAAGTCATGAAACATAGGATATTGACTACTATGGTATCATACGTGACATTATTGGACTGAAATACCTGAGTGGGAATGTTACATATGTATTTAAATGTGATTGGTGGGATCTAGGTGGTGGTCGGGTATCGATACATAGGGATAGTCACTTTACAAAGATGATCCGTTCGTATTGGCTTGTCAAGTGACCCAAGTCTATTTTTTGTTTGATCCAATGAAAGGGGCCGATGAAGCTAGTGGAGAGATAACTTGGCAAGTCATATAGAAGTTTGTTCCTCGAAATATTTATGATGCAGGATTGGTAGTGGATCATGATCATAGTTGAGATGAAGATGACACCTCGATTATAAAGTCCTACTAGGAAGATGGAGAGGGTATCAATTTATTTGTTGACCTTCGTGCACTCGAACTAATCCCTTTATGTAGAGATGACGTCCCACCCGTACATCTTGACCCATCCCTATTAAATGATCATTTAGTTGAAGATTTTGACGAATTAGAAAAATCAAAACAAGAAGATGAAGAAGAAGAAGAAGAAGAGTCAAAAGAAGAAGTCGATGAAGAAGATGATGATGAGGAAGGAGATTACGAAGCTGTTATTGAAAAAGATTCTAAAACAAGCATGGAAAAGCTAGAGATGAAGAATAAAAGTACTAAATGTTTTATTTACATAGATTAGGATATTATATTTTTCATAATTATTTCTAAACTAGTTCATTGAAAATAATAATTGTTTTCAAGGATGCCAACAAAACGGCAACGAAAAAATGTGTCTCATTCGCCAAGTCCTAAATCGGTTGAGGACTCCTTAACAGAGGACTCTGCTCTTGATCAAGTTGATACACGAGAGATAGAATACTAGTCCACACCGACCAGTAAGTAAATTCTTGTTGAGAACTAATTATATTTGAATACTGGGGGAGAAACTGGTTTTAATAATTTTAAGTCTATTAGTTGATGCCTTGTCACCTCGCGGTCATGGCTTAAAATGTGGCCTGGCTTTGGAAAAAAAATAGAAGGCATGGAAAAATGAAGGTCAAGATCCCTAATAACTCCAGTTGAGGTGTGGATGATAGTACAATATCGCTTTTCTCCTATGTTGGAACACTAGTCCGAACTTATGCACCATTTTATGTGCGGTCTTAGCGAGATGTTCCGAATGAAGTTAAGGATCACATTCGGAGTCTTTTAATGGTGAGTTTATATACCCTAGTTTTTTAAAGATGTTTTAACTTTATATTTTTTACACAATTCACTTCTTAGGATGAATTTGACCTAAATTTTGGCCATAGTGAAGAAGTATGAACTGTGAATGAGTTGATGACTACATTATTTAAGGTCACAAGGGGCGATGTCATGACCTTTTCAAGAAATTGAGAAGTTGGAAGCGGCTGCTCAGTCCCCTTTTCAAAAAATGAAGTTAGAAGATTGGAGTAAGTGTTGCTATCTTTTTGCAAGCCCAAATTATCAAGTATTCTAGATTTTTCTCCTATAAATTATTTACATCTATATTGGCTTTATATATTATATTTAACATTGTTAATTTTTCCTGTAGCACTTAATTTCTATTAATGCACAGAATATAACGTCTTTGACAATCCACCATCGCGACGGTTGAAGGTCATTCCAACACCTTATCGATAAAATGGTAATTCATTATCAAACTTTAGTCATTGTTATCATATTATTTATTTAAGTACTAACATGATTTTTTAAAATTCTATTATGGCTTTGTTAGAAATGCGAGTCTCTTGAAAATTTCTCCCTTGTTCATGTCTATGCTGCTACTCACACCAATGCACATAACGAATGGATTGATCCTGTCGCCAAATATAATTATGTAAGTGAGGTCATTTTGTGACACCCCAATTTTTACGTGCTTTTTATAGAATGGATTTTTAATTAAATATTTGATTTTGGGCCTTTTAATTTAATTTAACGTGTTTTCGCGAGATTATTTGACGATTCTTAAATCGATAATTATTTTAATGTGCTTTCATAATTTTAGTTAGTGTTCTGCAATTAAATTTCTTTTTATTTTAAAGATGTTATCGTTGGAGTTTAATATTTTACTTTAACTAGTTTTGAGTTTATATTGATTTATTTAATTTACTGTTTTAAAAATGGTTATTTTGAGGATCAGTTGTGACCCAAAAGTTGTGAGGATTAGACCTCATTTCTTTCCCTCTATTTTTCTTTTCCTCTTTTTCTTTTCTTTCTTTTTCTTTATCTTCTTTATTTCCTTTCGTTTCCTCCTGTACAGCCTCTCTCTCTCTCTCTCTCTCTCTCTCTCTCTCTCTCTCTCCCCCAGTGTGATTTCGGCCTCACCGCCCGGCCCAGTCGGTTCCCCAGCTACCGGTGACCATCCCCCTCCAATCTCAGGCCAACTAGCGCCACCGTTTGCCCGCAGTTCCCGTCTGAAGCCTCGGCGTTCTTTGCGTCGCTACGCCGCCTTCCGGCCACCTTTGGCGGCCATCGTTTCACCACATATTCCTCTACCACCTAGCAACCCAACGGACCCAACCCCAGCTCCGATCTGTCACCGTGAAGCCCCATTTTCTACATCTCCGATTTCACCCTTTTTGGCCTTCCACCACCATTTTAACCGCCACCCACGGCCAACCGTCACTTCCACTAACTTCACCACCTTCCATAGGCCCTACCCTATCATTCCCTAACTTTCGTTTGACCCCGTTTGAATTTGGATTTTCTATGTATTTCAGCCACAGAGTTTTTACACTGTTACGTTGCCTTCTAGCCACCTTTTGCACCTCTGTGATCCTCATAAAATTACTTTATAGCGCTGTAAGTATTTCTCCAAAAGACTTTTAGGACTTAAGTATATTTTTGCACCAACCTGTTTTATAAACTGTGATTTGGTTATCTGGTTTGACTACGTTGGTTGTTGAAAAATTACTAATAATTGTTGGTTGTTGGAAATTGGTCGATTTCATGGTATTGTGCACGCATGCGTGGGTGTATGTTTTGGAAACTGTGTTTAATGTAAAAAGGCTTTCCGAGTGTGTGTGTATCACCCCCAAGTTGAGACAGGGTATTATCTCGGTGGAGCTCTTCTGGGTACTCAGGAGAGGAATATACTGAGTGTCGTCCCCTGGGGCTGTTACCCGAGACTTGGACGGGATGGTAGAGCTCTCGATCCGACTCCGTGGCCCCTTGTGATGCCGGGGGTCAGAGGATGCTGGGCTATGTACGCGGAGAGCACGGAACTGGACATTACTCTTTGTGCATCACTTGCACGGTCGTTACTTGTGGGGTGATGAAAGGAGCCAGAGTATGTGGATGGTCCCTAAGGGAGGCCATGGTGCATATGGTTAAAATTGGAATTAATGGATTTATTCATGGATTTTAGTTTTTTACCAAATGGTAATTTTTGGCGTGAGTGAAAAAATTATGATTTTTGAGAAATGGTGTTTTTCTCGGGTTTTGCACTTTGGTCATCATGTGCATGTATAGCATTAGTTATTTTAATATATTTATGTCTTGGAGAATTTTAGGTTTTACTTACCTGCGGTACCATTTTTTGATGCAGGTTTTGAGGAGGTTGAGCCCGAGGATGCGGCTCTGCCTGAGGAGTAGGGACATTGTCTATTTTGTATTTGAAGTTAATTGTTCGTTTATGCTTATTGTATTTTATTTGATGTTGATTTGTAAACAAAAATCGTATTATGTTGATATGTGAATTTTCAATACTATTGTATTGTATTAAAGTCTAGTACTTAGTTATTTGACTTAATCATTCTACTGCGTATTGTTTATTGTACACGTGTTACATTACACACACTCGGCATGTGTCGATGGGATGCGTGACAGTGTCGTCATCATCCCGGTGCTTTGATTTTTGTGTGTGTCCGTATATGGAAGTTGGGGGCGCCACACATTTTGTGTGAATAAATTATGCCAACATGTGAATAGATATTATGTTTTCTTACTATTTCTTTTAATATATTACTTATTGTGTAATTTTCTTCCTAATTATTATAGGAAAAAATAATTGAGATGTAGTTAGCCTTTAAGGAATATTCTTCGAGTGGCATTGACATATTTACGCAGGTCCTCGGGACCAAGTCTGGTTTGGTAAGAGGTTTTCTTTCAAGCATGTCGCTTCATCCTTCATGGCCTCGACTTAGTAGTTAATAATCTTAGGAAGTTTTTGGACGCCGTACACCAAGAAATTGAGTAGAGGAAGTCAAGACAGTAGTAGTTGGAGGCTCTCTTATGGTGATAGTCCGATTTAGAAACGCAATTGCAAGAGCGACAAATAGACCAGGAGGAAAGAATATGCATTGAAGTTCAAGAACAAGTACAAAGGGAGATGTTGGTCTAGATAGAACGTATTATGTCACTACAGCAAAATCACGGTAGGCGAGGAAAGAAGAAGAAATAAACCCTATCATTGTTCAAAACTTTTTTCGTCTAATTTTTCATATCTCTAAACATTTTTATGAGATGATACTATTTCTGGTATAATATGATACAATTTGTATGCTTTTTAATTTTATGAAAGTATTAGTTCTANAAAATAATTGAGATGTAGTTAGCCTTTAAGGAATATTCTTCGAGTGGCATTGACATATTTACGCAGGTCCTCGGGACCAAGTCTGGTTTGGTAAGAGGTTTTCTTTTAAGCATGTCGCTTCATCCTTCATGGCCTCGACTTAGTAGTTAATAATCTTAGGAAGTTTTTGGACGCCGTACACCAAGAAATTGAGTAGAGGAAGTCAAGACAGTAGTAGTTGGAGGCTCTCTTATGGTGATAGTCCGATTTAGAAACGCAATTGCAAGAGCGACAAATAGACCAGGAGGAAAGAATATGCATTGAAGTTCAAGAACAAGTACAAAGGGAGATGTTGGTCTAGATAGAACGTATTATGTCACTACAGCAAAATCATGGTAGGCGAGGAAAGAAGAAGAAATAAACCCTATCATTGTTCAAAACTTTTTTCGTCTAATTTTTCATATCTCTAAACATTTTTATGAGATGATACTATTTCTGGTATAATATGATACAATTTGTATGCTTTTTAATTTTATGAAAGTATTAGTTCTAATCAGTACGTTCAAATATAAACAAAGAATGTTCGAACGTGCCTTTACGTTTGAATTAATGTTCGAACATAATTGCACAGACGTGCGAAATATACATTTGAATGTATGGTAATATGTTCAAATGTATATACTCCACAAACGTTTGAACTTATTCTGTTGCGATAGAACAAATATTTCTCAATGTACAAATGATTAAAAAGATACGTTCAAACGTTTAATGATTGACGTTTGAACAATTGCCCAATAACGTGCGAAAGCAAAATTCAAATGTCACATCACAAACATTCAAATGTGTGTAGAGTAAAAATTAAAAGTGCGAATGAAAAATATCAAACATTAGATAATTATCGTTCGAATGCTAATCGATCGGGTAAATGTTCAAATGCTATTTGACACGTTTGAACGTACTTTCTATGATAGAATTTGATTGTCACAAAATCTGAAGTTTGAACATTGCATCACACGGTAGACTTCTAGACGTCACAAAAAAAAAAAAAAAAAAACTTTTAGTGACAGTCTTACAGTAAATCGTCACAAATACTTTATGTGATGCCTTTTTGGTGATGGTTGTGGAGACCATTTCAAACCATCATGAAAAAGTTTCTGGGATGAGTTGGTGGTGTCCGTCATAATAAATTAAATTTGTTGTAGTGTCATGAGTTGGTGGTGGTAATTGCTTTCCAATACTAGCAATATGCTCATAATCATTACAAAAATTATAAACTAGCAATGAATTAATTAGTTGGAACTTGAATAATTGTGCACATAGTACCAACCTATAGCATACTATTCTTGGACTTATAAATGAAGGGAAACGATCAAGCTATGTATGTACGTAGTACCCTAGCTCGCTTCTCGCTCTAGGGTTTATAATTAAATTTTTGAGTTGGTTGGTGTGTCGATTGATGATCAGGCTTAAGCCTTAATTAAGGTGATGAAAAAGCTACGATGAGCATCTTATATTTGCAATGATCTGTACGCACTACAAGTGAATGCAAAAGTTTTTCCCAAAAAATAGCATTTTTTTCCCAAAAGTTTAATAGAGATGAAAATTTTCCATCACTATTTTGTCCCAAATGGTCTGTCTCAAAAGGTTTTTGGAGACAAAATTTAAATTTTGTCCCCAAAATACTTTTCAGAACAAAATCTTGAGGAACCTGTCGAAAGCGTTTGAATGAGAAAATGCTTTTGGGATAAAATGTTTTCACCCAAAAAAAAAAAAACGTTCGATTGGAACATTTACTGTTCGAGCGGTAGTCTATCTGTTCGAACTCAATTGAAGTTTGATTCAAACGACATGAATTTATTTGATCCTATTCGAATAGTTTATGTCTGTTCGAATAGATAGATTTATGTTCGATCAAAAATAATCTGATCGAACGTTATTTATATACGTTCGAATTTAAAACATATGTTAGAACGAGTGGTTCAATATTTTTGTTCAAACAATGTATGATGACAAATGTGTTTGAACAAGCTATTATTTGTTCTAATGTTCAAACATGAAGTTTGTTCGAATAGACAATTAAACTATTCGAATAGAATTGATGGTTCTCAAGCCATTTGAACGAAAGCTAAAATGCGATCGAAGGCTAATAAATTATAAATTACCGTTCAAACTAGGTATTTTACGTTCGAATGGTACTTATGCTACAGTAAACTATAAATTCAAATATGAAACTAATATTAAATATTGTAATTAAAGTATCACATTTGTTCAAATGTTGCATACAATCAAAATAATAAAAAGACAACTAAAGAGAATAAGTTTTAGGATTGTGGTGGCATAGAGTTTTGGGACATTATTAATTGCCACTGTTTGAAAACATTTTGGGATTGAATCTCTAGCTTCTTCTGCATATTTTGTTCTAATCCCGCCTCTATATCCGCTGCCTGATCTACTTGAGTCTACAACTCTCTTTGCTTAGACCTCAAATATTTGATCTCTAGCCTTACTTCTTCTAGTTCCCGAGAGTTGCTATTCTATTTGACTTGAGAAAAGGATGATGATGTTTAGGAAGGCTCCACCCAACGTCTTAAGCCCCTCAAATATCCAAAACATGGTCCAAGAACATGAGAAAAGATCTGAACATCGTTCACAGATGATTCATCAGATAGAGCGCAACAGTTTCCGTAAATGATACCATCTTGTCCTATAAAAAAATTATTAGAGATAATATAAATAACAAAAATATTATTAGATTCAAATAAAAACTTAAACTTACATATTTTGCCTCTGCTTCGGGACTGGTCCAAATACCATCACGATTTGTGTGAGACCCCAAACAATTAGTGTTTTATTTTATTTTATTTTTTATTTTTATTCTTTTCTTTAAGGGAATTGGGCCCATTTGGTTGTTGTGGACCTTTTTATTGTTGCTATAGCTGCTGTGGGCCAAATGTTTTAGGCTTGTATTTTGGAGCTTAAGGGCAAAAATCCTAAATTTTTTTCCTTATCTCCCCCTATCGCCACACGGCTTCCCTTGTTCCCTCTTCCTTTTTTTCCTTTTTCTTCTTCCTCTTTTTCCTTTTTCTTCTTCCTCCTCCCACTTGCAAACCTGTGAACCATTCCCGTGACCTACAGATTCGCTTCCCGCAACCACTACCTCGGCTCCACATGTCCGTCGGTCAAAGCCCTCTCCTTCGTCTGCTCCACTGTGCATGTTGCCCAACCCACGCCTTCTGAAGCCTACAACCCGTGAGGGCATGGCAGCTGCTCACGACCTCTGCCCACCCCTCGTTGTGCACCACACGTGCGTTGCTCGCATAGCCCACATGATCCCTTACCCCCAATCGCAACCACTCCTAGTGCTGGTGAGAACCACCCCTCATCCTATAAATAGGCCAAGCGCCTCATCCCTCAAACCACACCTTAATCGGCTTTCTCCTCTCTCAAAACGAAGTTCTAGCTTTTCCCCACCCTTGGATCTACTTCCCAAAACCTCTAGGGTTAGTTTTCCCTAACGCTATTGTGCGCTGCCGCTCCCAGCTACCTTCTGGTGGCCATGTAACCACCCATGTGTAGCCCACTTCCCTTTCCTGCCGTCTTCTTCCCTGGGTTCCACCCAACTCATGAGCTAAAGCTCACCATAGTCGCTGCCCCATCGTGCTCCGTCACACCCTGCCTTGAAAATCCCCACCTTCACCCATTAACACGTTAGATTTTTCATCTTCGTTAAAAGAAACTCATTTTGGCCTCTCTTCTGCTCAATTACATCACTGCCACTACCTGCCGCCACTGCTCTGCCTACAGAACCCCATAAACCATCACACGCAATTGAACGAGTGAGCGCGTTGTAAAGTAACTAACGTGAAATTTATCGCTAATTTTGTTGCAGTTTAGTTGTGTTTGAGAAGGGTCTTGGGCCCAGGGAAGTGTTTGGAATACTTGATGTGGTTGTTATCAGAATTTGGGTCAAGGGCCAGATAGAGGATGGGAAACACGTGTAAATAGGGTTTGTGAAACTGTGGAATTGTGACTTGTGTGTTGTTGTGTGGTTAACGGTTTATCCTATGCCATGTCATCCAATAAACTATATGTCATGCATCTACATATTCATTATTATTATTATTTTTCATGAATTATTCATCTATGTTGTGCTATATGGCTTCATCTGAAATTGGTTTTTGGTGTCATTGGAAAAATAATATATTTTTGTATGGGTCCGTGCGTGTCACAACCTCAAGCTAAGATAGGGTATTATTTCGATGGAGCTCCTTGGTGAGTCGTGAACATGTGAAACTGAGTGATGTCCCCTAGGCTATCGCCAGGTGATAGCGGCCAAGATAGTAATGCTCTTGGTATGACTCTGGAGCCCCTCTACTGGCAGGGGCTAGAGGATGCTTGGTCACGTTATAGGCCGGGCGCAGAGTTGGGCATCGCTCATAACGAAGTCACACGTGCGGTCGTTACCCATGGTGTGACGAAGGTGGCCAGGGTGTGCGGGTGGTCTTGAGGGGAGACCGTGGTGTATACTGTAATAAATGGTTGTGTATTGAGTACAAAGGGGTTTTTGGCGTGAGTGGTTATAAGAAATTAATATTTTTTGGGTTATTGCTTTCATGGTTGTTGTGCATTGTTTGTGGTATAATTTCATCCTTGAATCTCTTAGATGTCTCTCTGCTGATTTATTTACTGAGTGTATGAAATCTCATTTGGTATTCCTACCTACGGTTCCATTTAATGGGATCATAGACCTTGATACAGAGGAGGGGTATGAGCAGACTAGCCCCACCTGAGGAGTGATGGCACGGGAGTTTTTTGAGTTATTTGTTGTTGGACCTTTGTTTCAATTTCCTTTATTTCAGTTGGATGACTGTATTAACCTCTTGTAGGATTTTGTTTCAGGTTGTATTGTTGTTAAAATTTCTGGTACTTAGATTTTTACTACCTTATATTTCTCTGTTGCGTTACTTATGTTGTACACATTTTGCATATTTGCACACAATCATCTAGGTGTCACGACTTCTACCAAATCACACGTGGGGGTCGAGGCACCACTATTTGTATATGATTTAGCATAGAATTGGATCAGATTATAGTTAATAGGACTTTCTTGTTCATGCAAAAGGAAAATCTATATTATAACTTCAATCACAAATTTTGATATGTTAATATTTCATGGAGGACTAGTATAATGTTAAAAAAAAATTTTACAGTCGATAAAAAGATTAAGAACCCACATGATGGTGTATCGTTAAATTTGTTGTATTTGCTTTGTTAACAATACTCTTTTGCTACAAAAAAATGGACAACATTATTACTATATTTTTTTAATGCATCTATCATATACCATAAAGCAATATAGCAGCAAATTACCTTATATGAGGGTTCTTCAAAAATATCACAAAACTTCTCTCATTCGTTTGCTGGCATGTCTTGGAATGGATTTTGACACACCTCTGTTGTACTACTAAACTTCTAATAGTATGCATTGCATCTGTCTTTGTACCTTCGAAATTCATTGGACATCAACTCATCAACCGTTAGGCGATCCTCTCGCCGACCAACATTAAGTTCAAACTCTTCATTGAGAAAATTATAAGCGATTAGTATAAAAACAAACTAATTATTAATTAACATGTTATACTTAATTGTTTTCTATGTAACTTATTACCAAGTAATGATTTTTTATGTGGTCTTTCACATCTTGGAAAACTTTAGCACAAGAGGATGTAGTCATTGGTGCATATGTGCGAGTAAGGGTACGAACATAAGAAGCAAGCCAAGCTGTTGAATCTCCAGAGCCACTGGTGTGATCATCAGGAATATCAACTATAATTTTTCTGGCTTTCCTTAGTTTCTCTATGCAAACACCCCTAGTAGCATCTCGACTTCAGCAATGGCTTACAACAGCTATACAGTAATTAAAACACATAATATCAAAAAAAAATTATGTTTAAAACATTATTGCTTAAATCATCACATAAAATCAAGTTTCTATGCAATATATATATATATATACACCTTGTTCTGGGTCCGGTGATGTTAGCCCACCATTCATGGTAGGCAAACCAATTGGGGATCAGTTTTGCTGGACAAGTCGCCCTCATCCTCACTAGACACTTTAGTTGACTCATGTTCTTTTGAGAATCCGCCCTCAATTACTTTTGGTTCAACATCATCTCCGTGCAATGGAACCATGTCATATTGGTTGAGATCAATAAATAGATTGATGTCTGATTCGTTTTCTTGATATGTTTATTCATTTGTTGGACCTTCAGATTCTTCATGTTGTTCATCTGCCTCTAGAATGTAACCATATATCTAGTAATATAGTATATTGTATAGTATATAGTAATATAACAATATTTAGTAGTATAGTATAGTATTGTATATAGTAGAATAGAATAGTATAGCATATATAGTAGAATGGTATAGTATAGTATATATAGTAGAATAGTATAGTATAGTATATACTGTAGAATAGTATAGTATAATATTGTATAGTAGTATAGCATATTATAGTATAGTATAGTATAGTATAATATTGGTTTTCTTTTTCAGGTTTCGGCTAATAAGGGGGAGTCGGTGCGAGGTGATCCGGTGACCATCTATATACACGCGCCCCACGAGGAGTCTTCCCTGCTGTCGATCTGCAAAACCCCGTAATGCGGCCTCCATCGGAGCGGCGCGTAGCCCGCATGCGCGGATCGCAGATTCGGAGCTCGCCGCGCGTTGAACCCACGCGCCACCCTGGTATCATCTGACGCCGCATCGAGCTGCCGATTCAGAACCGGCGTCACTGGATCTCCAAAGCTCGACCGTCGGTTTTCCCGCCATGTGTTGTGTTTTATGTGCACTGTTTTTCCGTTTACAGTGTTTTACATTGTAATTTTCTTTACGTTTTGTCTTTATTTTTAAGAAATCACAGAAATGGTGTTTCCCATTCGGCCTTGGTCCGGAATGGTGTTTTCTCCCCACTCCGCGTAGCGGAGGGATCGGGGTGTTCCTCCTCCATGTCCTGCTTAGTCGGGGATGGAGTCTGTTTTAGTTGTTATCTGTTATCTCTGTTTTTGGACAGAGATGTGCTATCTCTCAGACTTTTGTCTGTAGAGGTCTGCCGTGAGACTAGACCATGTCAGCCACGGGACTAGACCATGTCAGCCACGGATGTGCGCTGGGGAGCTTTTATTTGTTGTAATTGACTTATTTTTAAGTCAAATTTGTATGTCCGGTTTTAATGATACGAGATTCGCCAAAAAAAAAGTATAGTATAGTATAGTATAGTTTAGTATAGTATAATTAATAGACTCAAATAATATTTATTTTCAAAATATTTGAATATCTTTCAATAAACTTATATAATTAAACTTATTTCCACTGTCTACGATACCATTCAAACGCCTGTAATGACCATTCGAACGGGTTACAATTTCGTTCGAACATAAATGTACCGTTCGAATGCTATATAGCAACCATCCCTACTAGATTTATTTATAACTTTCCACCAAAAACTTCATTTGAATCAGCACACAGACTAGCAAGATTTGCAAGAACTCTTAGTGATACAGGTGTATGGTGGGAGTCTGTTCCCCCTAGTGTTCAACAAGTCCTATGGATTGATTTACTTTTGTACTGATGTTTGGTGATTAAGGAAAGTGGTTTTCCTATAAAAAAATATATATATATCTAGAGTTCGAACGGGTTCTGACTTTCCCTGGCACAATTGAATATACGTTCACGCATGACTATTATTCGAACAGTTATGTCAATATTTGAACGTGAATTAAATTACTGTTCAAACATGTATGGGAATGTTCGAATAGTATAGTAACCATCATTGCCAGATTTATTTATAACTTTCCACAAAAAACATCATTCAAATGATTAAATATCTCGTTCGAATGGTTTCGACCTTTTCCCTGGCACAATTGTCTATGCTTTCCCATCACGACTATTATTCAAACAGTTATGTAACCATTCGTAAGTGTTTTTGAATGTTTGAATGATTTTTTTTAGACGCTATATTTCTTCCCAAAAAGTGTAGTTCGAGCAGATATTTGTTTGTTCGAACAAAGCTAAAACCGCTTCCATGTTTTGAGACGAAATTTAATTTCCATCCCAAATAAGTACTTTTAGGGACGAAATTTAATTATTTCGTCCCTAAAAAGTTTTTCCTCTAAAGATAAAGTTTCTTTTAGTGAAGGTATATATCCTTAATTCGTTGCAAATACTAGCTTTTGTACTAATTACTTGCAACTGTTTTGCTAGGAACTTTTGACTCTTTAAGAATATTTGACTGAATATAAATATTGCTTTAACGTAAAGCAATTACATGGTTTCCAACATAATTTGGCAGAGTACTTATTATTATCTTCTGTTTATGGAATATTAACTCTCGAAATAAGGAGATATAATTTCTTTATATCCATTACTGAAGATTTGAGAAATGGATCTCCACTTAATCAGGCGTTTGTGGATATCTATTATTATGAGAAGAGAAAATCCACGGCCATAGACGGCCTACTAAACTTAAAAGAAACCCACGACTAGGCCCTTGCATGGCCACGCATGCATGTCTCTACTGATCACACATGCATATATATATATCACTACAAGAAAAATAGGTATTTATGACCATTGTTTTGCAATGAAAATGACTATTTGAGACGAAAACAGACTCATTTTAGCTGGAAATAATCATTTCGCTGAAAATAACTGGTCGCAAAAGATCATTTTTCTTGTAATGCATGCACGTATATCCTGACTTTAGCCTCGTTTGTTTTCACAACCATTCTCATATTATCTTATATAATCATTATAATTTTTCTAAATCTTCACACAAAATAAAATAAACAATTCAATTTTTTTAAATTTTAAAATAAAAATAATATTAAAAAAAATATATTCTAACACTATTTTATTCAACTTTCAACTTTTATCTCATCTCATCTACGAAAATAAACGAGACCCAGTCTCCAATACCAAATCAGACTAGTCTCAACTAAACGAAATCCATATAGAGCCTTTATAGCCATGGGTTTCCACTATGAGGGAGTTTCTTATATATATATATATATATTTGAACTTATTGGGCTTCTGGGGACATTTATTGGCAAACTGCCCAGTTTTACCACAATTATAGCATTTATCTTTTGAAAAATTCCGTTTTGGAGAAAAAGTTTTGGGAAATGATTTTTTAGTCGATTTTTTTATAAAAATCATTACGGGATTTTCTCTTTTTTTCCCCATGAGGTTTAGAAAACTTAGTAAAATGATGATACTTTCGTTTAGAAGGAGGAATAGCAGAAGGAAGGCCATATTGTTCACAAAAAGTACCCATTTCATATTTTGCTTTCTTGCTATTCTTCAGTTGTTCACGAAGCATCATTTGATCATTACACATACTAATACCAAGTTTCTTAATTACACTGAAAATATCACCATAAGTGTAATTCTCATAATTAAGAAATTTCGAGATATCAGTAAGTTCATCTTTGACCTTATGAGCAAATAAACTCAGAAGAACATCAATAAATTTCTCTTTCTAGTAAGGTTTATGACTATCGTCACGAAGCATTACTCTAGACACAAAAACATCTTGATACCACTTATAATCAGATATAGTATGGCATCGTAAATTATTTAAATAATCGAAAATGCGATTGGTAATATTGAAAGGAGTACCAATAAAACGTTTAATAATAGTGTATATCACATGTTGACACCATCAGGATGAGCTCTCTCGATGGTTTTATAAAAAATAGGCAACCATCTTCATTACACTCAATAGCGTTCTGAATGGTTGTCTTAGTGTCATCAGTAAGATGTTTGTCCCACCAATGACGCAAAACACCAGAAAAACCATTGGTTAAAATCAAAACAATATCAGGTTGTTGAATGTTGTTCTTAATGTAAGCATTTGCAACTAAAGACATTTTACTCATAGTATTGAGGATTTCTTGTTCAAACAATCCATCAATATTCCATTCGTAAATTTTTTCAGCAGAATAAGAAGACTAAGTTTGAAAATTTTTTTCTTCAAATCCTAAATCTGGAAGAGTAGGCCTGTAATGCTAGTTCTTTATTAGACTCATTGGTTTGGGTCTTTTTGAAGAAAATTTGGCAATTTTAGGTTTTAAATCAAAATCATGAAAATTCTTTTTAAGTAAATCAATCTCTTTGGCAACAGAAGATTCATTAGCTGATGACAAGAACAATTTTTGTCCCATTACCACTTAAGGCACTGGTAGAAGGTTGTTCTTTCTTAATATTAGAAAGCATTTGATTTATTTTATCTAAAGTTTTGGCTTGAGTATCTTTGAAATGAATTTTTAGCCGATCCTGAGGTAAAATAATCAAAGGTTTTTCAATATTTCTTAAAATAGAGTTAGAAGATGAAGCAAAAACAGGTTTCTCTATTTTTTCTTCAATTATATCTAAGTGTTGTCCAATCGTGTGAAGAGCCAAATTTACAAAATTGTTTTGATGAATAATCTTTTTTGTTTCATTTAATTTTGTCTTCATTTGGATCACGGGACACAGCTTAAGAGACTTGTTGCTGATGTTATCTTCCTACTCAGCGTTGATCGCGGGGGAATCGAACATCATTCAGCAAAGAACAATTACTGATATTATCTTCCTACTCAGCGTTGCTTGCGGGGGAATCTTGAATCAGCATGAAACAATGGAAAATTATCCATCATCGGATAGTTTTAGAGTGTTATACTCTACATCATGTCCAAAGATGTTAGAATAGGGATCATCAATGGAAGCCTCAGAAGATGCTTCTAATTTTTCTTCATTAGAATTATCTTATTCCAGAGATTTCTTGAGCAAATTAATCAAATCCTTATTAGTAAGTCCTTCAAGAATATTTTTCTTTTTACACTTATTTTTGCAATATTTTCATATCCTGGTATCAGAGCCATTTGGCTCCTAGTTATCTAATTGTTCGAATTACTTCTCTTCATTTCATTTATTTTGTTCTTCTTCAACTCAATCTCTGAGTTCTTACTTTGTCTTGTTGCTCTTTTATTTGTCAAGACACCCAGAACCTTAGTAAGACCCGTTTGCTGGGATAGTTTCAAGGCAATTAGGTATAGGGGTGAGATCGAGATGAGAGTACCCAGGCACTGAAGTGTGTAGAACTGGTTTGGTTAATAACAAAATGAATAGAATGTTTAGATCTAATTCAACCATTAGTTCCAAGTCATCCATACCACCTGACATCACTAATGAGGAAGATTGTTCTTTTGATGAAAATACTTCAAGTAATTTTAATCAATGGACCATTCCAAAAATTGCCTCAAACCCTATTTACCAAACTTCTTGGCTTCGATCCCATTTCAACACTACTTTTAATGTTAGAACGGTTGAACAAATCTATGCTATTTCAAAATCTCAAGAAAAATGTTATCTATTTACCAAGAAATTAATCCAAGATTTCTTGACAAAAGGATACAAATTTATGCATATTGGTTCTGTTCAGGCTGTTGTCCAACCTTTAACTAGGAAATGCATCAACGCTTATGTTCTACTATGTTTACGAGATGCTCGTTTTAATAATTTTGGAACTAGTATTCTTGGCATAATCCAATCCTCTTTGTTTGGAGGGCCTGTTCATTTTGATTGTTTTCTTGATATAACCATTGCTTTAGATGATCCTCATATCATTAAAACTTTGATGTTAAATATTTCGACTTTTGGCTATGACATGCTAAAAGGAAGCAAACTCATTGCTCTTGTTTATCGGATTTATTATCGTCTCTTAAAAACAAATTTGAATCTAAAAGCTATTTCAAAACCAACTGAGGGAAAAACTCTTCTTATTCAGAGTTCTACCCCTGATGCGAACATTCAAGTTCCAAAAATGATTTTTTGGAAAGATGTTATTCTTTCCAATGAATGGAGTTTAGAAAATGAAGCTCCTCCTACTAGAAATATTCCCACTGATTGTAATTTAGATTATATTCAACAATTTTTAGATGAAAGTGTCAAAATTAGTTTTGATCAGACTAGTACTCCAACCTTAAGAAGAAATTCTTTTGCGAGGTCTAGATCTTCTATTGTTGGTTCTGCTATGGAAATTTCAATAAGGAGAGATCAAAAACTCCTACAATTTCTGGAAGATTCTGCTAAGACAGCCCAACCAAACCTTGACTTACCTGTTAATCCTGATTTAAAACTGAAGGGACTCACAACGTCTTCTCAGATTACTTCTGCTTATTATTCCGCTAAGGATGCTGAGACATCCAAGGGTAAGTTAGTAAAGGAAGAAGCTGATAAAGACAAAGATGCTTCATCTTTGTCTCCTACAGCTTCTGATATGGCTGCACCCATTCCTCCAATTCATCATAGTCTTACCATTTTAAATGCTTCTTTTAAATATAATTTAATTGCTCTTTTTAATGAATATAATTCAAAAGAAAACCGTAATAAGCGAAAAACTTATCATACTACTTTTTCTGATTCTGAAAAACTTCGTGTTAAATGAAAATGGAAAGAAAAGATGAATTAACTCCAAAAGCATATTCTTTTCTTTGATCTTCTTGAAAATCATTATATTTCAAAAAATAGTTTGAATGTTGTTAAAATTGATTTTATAAAGGAAGAAGGCAAAGTGGTGATCCAGTCTAGTCACCCGCCTTTGGATACAGTCCTTATTTCTCATAAAAATATTAAAATACCTGCTTCTCCTTTCAAAGTCTCTCAAGCAGTGTCCCGTGATCCAAATGAAGACAAAATTTTAAATGAAACAAAAAATATTATTCATCAAAATAATTTTGTAAATTTAGCTCTTCACACGATTGAACAACAGTTAGATAGAATTGAAGAAAAAGCAGAGAAACATGTTTTTGCTTCATCTTCTAACTCTATTTTAAAAAATATTGAAAATCATTTGGTGTACCCAAAAGATCAGTCAAAATCTATTTCCAAAATTATTGAAAAACCTTTGATTATTTTACCTCAGGATCGGCCAAAAATTCATTTCAAAGATACTCAGGCCAAAACCTTAGATAAAATAAATCAAATGCTTTCTTATTTTAACAAAAAACAACCTTTTACCAGCGCCTTAAGTGGTAATGGGTCAGAAATTGTTCTTGTCCTCAGCTGATGAATCTTCAATTGCCAAAGAGATTGATTTACTTGAAAAGAATTTTCATGATTTTGATTTAAAACCTGAAATTGCCAGATTTTCTTCAAAAGGACCCAAACCAATGAGTCTGACAAAGAACTGGTATTCCAAGCCTACTCTTCCATATTTAGGATTTTAAGAAAAAGTTTTTCAAACTCAGTTTTCTTATTCCGCTGACAAAATTTCTGAATGGAATATTGATGGATTGTCTGAACAAGAAATCCTCAATACCATGAGTAAAATGTCTTTAGTTGCAAATGCTTACATTAATAACAACATTCAACAACCTGATATTGTTTTGATTTTAACCAACGGTTTTTCTGATGTTTTGCATCATTGGTGGGACGAACATCTTACTGATGACACTAAGGATAGGTTTGGAGGCAAAGACAAGATGAGATTTTTCATCTTCATCTCATCTCATCATTACACTTTTTCAGATTCTCATACAAAATATAATAAACAATTCAACTTTTTCAAATCCCAATATAATTTTTTCAAATTCTAATTCAACTTTTTCAAATCTCAAAACTAAAAAATAATATTTTAAACTTTAAAACAAAACATAAAGTTCTCATCTCACCCCCCAAACCTATTCTAAGACNTCATTGGTGGGACGAACATCTTACTGATGACACTAAGGATAGGTTTGGAGGCAAAGACAAGATGAGATTTTTCATCTTCATCTCATCTCATCATTACACTTTTTCAAATTCTCATACAAAATATAATAAACAATTCAACTTTTTCAAATCCCAATATAATTTTTTCAAATTCTAATTCAACTTTTTCAAATCTCAAAACTAAAAAATAATATTTTAAACTTTAAAACAAAACATAAAGTTCTCATCTCACCCCCCAAACCTATTCTAAGAAAACCATTCAGAATGCTATTAAGTGTAATGAAGAAAAGTTGTCTATTTTTTATGAAACTATCGGGAGAGCTCATCCTGATGGTGTCAACACTTTGATTTACACTATTATTAAATAATTTACGATGCCACACTATGTCTGATTATAGGTAGTATCAAGATGTTTTTGTCTCTAGAGTAATGCTTCGTGATGATAGTCATAAACCTTACTGGAAAGAGAAATTTATTGATGGTCTTCCGTGTTTATTTACTCATAAGGTCAAAGATGAACTTACTGATATCTCAAGATTTCTTAATTATGAGAATTACACCTATGGTGATATTTTTAGTGTAATTAAGAAACTTGATATTAGTATGTGTAATGATCAAATGATGCTTCGTGAACAACTGAAGAATAACAAGAAAGCCAAATATGAAATGGGTGCTTTTTGTGAACAATATGGCCTTCCTTCTGCTATTCCTCCTTCTAGACGAAAGTATCATCATTTTAATAAGTTTTTTAAACCCCATGGGGAAAAAGGAGAAAACTCCGTGATGATTTTTATAAAAAATTCACTAAAAACTCCTTTCCCAAATCTTTTTCCAAGAAAAAGAATTTTTCAAAAGATAAATGCTATAATTGTGGTAAAACTGGGCATTTTGCCAAAAAATGTCCCCAGAAGTCCAATAAGTTCAAAAAGAAACTTAATCAGTTGAATATAGACATCAATGACCAAGAAGAATTGTTTCGACTCCTAGAAACACATTCTACTTCATCATCTTATGATCATGAGATCAACTCCAGTGATTTAAAATATCACTCAGAAGCTAAAGCTCTTGATTCTCCTGATATCAAGCTAGGTTGCAATTGCAATGATTCTGGTTGCAATTGCAATGATTCTTGTTGCAAGTCTTTGAGTAAAACAATCAATGTTTTAACTAAGGACAAAGAACAAGAAAATCTATTATTAACACTAATTTCTCAAATTACTAAGCTTGAGCTCAAAGCAGAATATCTTCTCAAGCTCAAGAAGACTATGGTTAGTAAAGAACCAGAAACTTCTAAACGACAGATTAGTTTTCAAGACACTTTGGAGAGATTTCAAAAGCAAAAACCCAAAGCTGTCTCTACTAGTGATTTACAACATGAAGTTAATTTTATTAAAAAGAGATCATTGAACTCAAATCTGAGATCGATAATCTTAAATCTGAAAATAATGTTTTAAAACAAGAATTCTTACATTTTCAAATTATTAAACAATTTGATCAAGAAATCCCCTCTAACAATGAGCAAACAAATGATTTTGATTCTGGTCAGAAAGAAGAGAAATCTTTTGATAATCATATTTGTTTGATCCATCATACTATTCCTCCTAAATGGTTTTCATGTGTTATTTTTATTGTTTCACATGATTTTTCATTTTCTGTTATTGTTATAATTGATTCTGGTTCGGATTTAAATTGTATTCAGGAAGGTTTAATCTCCAATAAATATTTTGAAAAATCTACTGAATGATTTTTTTCGGCAAATGGATCTCAGGTGAAGATCAATTATGAGCTTAATAATGCTCATGTTTGCCAAGATAATGTCTGTTTTAAAATTTCCTCTGTTTTAGTCTGAAATATGTCCGATAAAGTCATATTAGGAATCCCTTTTATTTCTTCTTTATAACATTTCATAACTGAAAATGATGGTATTACTACCAATCTTCTTGGTCAGAAAGTTAAATTTAAATTTGTTTCCCGAATTGAAATTGATACTGATAAAAGTTTGAAATCTTTGTTTTCTGCAAAAAACAAACATTTGAATTTCCTCCAGCTGGAAATTAGATACAAAAAGATTTCTGAACAATTATCCAGTAATTTGCTCCAATCAAAAATCGATGATTTTAACAAAAAATTGATTTTTAAAATTTGTTCTGATCTTCCCAATACCTTTTGGCATGGGAAGAAACATGTTGTTTCTCTACCTTACTGTAAAAATTTTAAGGAAAAGGATATTCCAACTAAAGCCCACCCTATTCAAATGAATAGCGAGACTTTAGAATTTTGAAAAAAGGAAATTGATGATCTCCTCAATAAAAAAAATAATCAGGCATAGTAAGTCCCCTGGTCTTGTGCTGCTTTCTATGTTCAGAAAAATGCTAAGATTGAGAGAGGTACCCCGTGTCTGGTTAATTACAAACTCTTGAATAAAGTCTTAGAATAGATTCGGTACCCTATTCCTAATAAAAATGACTTGATTCATAGGCTTTGTGATGCTGTTGTTTATTCTAAGTTTGACCTTAAGTCAGGATTTTGGCAGATCCAGATTTAGTGACTTAAACAAATACAAGACTGCTTTTGCCACCCCATTTGGCCATCTTGAATGGAATGTTATGCCTTTTGGTCTAAAAAATGCTTCAAATGAATTCCAAAATATCATGAATGATATTTTCAATTCATTTACTCATTTCTCCATCGTTTACATTGATGATATTCTCATATTTTCTAAATCTATTGATAAACATTGGAAACATTTGAATTTGTTTCTTGACATCATTGGATTAAATGGTCTTGTTGTTTCTGCTAGAAAAATAAAATTGTTCCAAACCAAGATTAGGTTCCTTGGTTATGATATTTCTAAAGGCAAAATCAGTCCCATCAATCGGGCTATTGAATTTGCTGACAGATTCCCTGATATTATTCTTAATAAAAAACAGTTACAAAGATTCCCTAGATCTCTTAACTATGTTGCTGAATTCTACCAAGACATGAGAAAACAATGTCGCCCCCTTTTTAAACAACTAGAACAAAATCATCCAACCTTGGTCAAAGATTCACACTGCTCTCATTCAAAAAATAAAGGCACATGTCAAAACTCTACCATGCCTTGGTATTCCTACTTCCGATTCCTTTAAAATTGTTGAAACAGATGCTTCTGACATCCACCTTGGCTTCAATCCCATTTCAACACTACTTTTAATGTTAGAACGGTTGAACAAATCTATGCTATTTCAAAATCTCAAGAAAAATGTTATCTTTTTACCAAGAAATTAATCCAAATTTCTTGACAAAAGGATACAAATTTATGCATATTGGTTTTGTTCAGGTTTCTGTCAAACCTTTAACTAGGAAAGACATCAACGTTTCTGTTCTACTGTATTTACGAGATGCTCATTTTAATAATTTTGAAACTAGTGTTCTTGGCATAATCCAATCCTCTTGTTTGGAGGACCTATTCATTTTGATTGTTTTCCTGATATAACCATTGCTTTAGATGATCCTCATATCATTAAAGCTTTGATGTTAAATATTTCAATTTCTAATTATGACATGCTAGAAGGAAGCAAACCCATTGCTCTTGTTTATCGGATTTATTATCGTCTTTTAAAAATGAATTTGAATCCAAAAGTTATTTCAAAACCAACTGAGGGAAAAACTCTTCTTATTCAGAGTTCTACCCCTGATGCGATCTAGCTAGCTTTGCATGGTGCATGGGGCCACAATGAGATGAGTGGGAGCAATCCTCTCCTCCCTACCTTTGTGTGGTGTGCATGTGTACTGGACCCCCTCAATCCATGTGTTCTTTTTAGACAATTAAAAATCCATCGGATTTCATGGCATGTAATTAACATGAGTTCTTTTAGTGATTTTGTTATTAATTAGGAGAGAATGTGACAAATTGAACAATTTGAAAATTTTGGAATACTCTCTCTAGATCTCTCTGAAAAATAGAAGAAGAATGACCAGGTATTGTTCTCAACAAATGCAATTTTATTTTAATATGCGAAAGTAATTTCATTGATCATTATCCCGATCGATGGAACTAATTAGCTAGGCTTGGCCATTAATTGNTCTGAGGAAGAAAAAAGAAATATACTGTTATCACTATGTTTTTACTGATCTGTTTATTCTTTCTGTATGATATATATAAATAGGACGTTGCTACGTCCACAGAGAATTTCTACAGAAATTCTCTACCGAACACTGCAATTCTTTTTTTTATTTTTTTAACTTTTTCTTTCACCATTTTTTAAAAGTATTTAGATATTTTTAAAAAATAAAAAAAAAAATCACATATTCATTTAAAAACACTTACTTAATCATTAAGTAAAAATAAAAAAATAAAAAAACAATAAAAAAAATTTCGGTAGAAGATTTCGGTAGCAATCTTCTGTGGCGATAGTGTTTTCCATATAAATATATATAAAGTAGAAAGAAAGCAGGAATGGCTGTGAACACAGATGCAGAAAAAAGTTGGCTCCAAAGCAGGACATACAAAAGAAAATCTAAGATCTATGTATGCAGTTTGGTTCCTTGTCATTATATATAAGAGAGAGTCAGATCAGATGTATGGAATCCTATGTAGATAGATCCTATCAGAGATCATACTTCTTTCCTAAAATCATCTCGTCACTGTAAAAAATAATGACCTGCATCACTGCATGCAGATGATCATCCCGACCTGCCTATCATTTTATATATATATATATATATTTATAGAAGAGGATGGTACCCCAATTTTATTAATTGTCCTCACTTATAGTGGAGGAAAACCGTGGTAACAAACATGACACTTGGGGTTTACAAATAATCCTAACAAAACCTAACCCAAGTATCACAAACAAATATATATATATTTATATATACCTCTTGTTAGCGTTTGCATGTTCATTTTCTTTTTAAGCAATAAAAGATAAAATGATTAAAAAAAATTGAAGAAAAAGAAAAGGTGGAAAGTAGCTAGCAAGCTGATCATCCGTTGCTGATTGGTTGTGGTTCTTCATGTTAGAGGTGGGACAAGTAATGTCTCTTGCCGGTGGGAGCAGCACTTTCCTTGTGCATGAATCTAACAGTCAATGGGAAAAACACGTGAATGCATGAGCCTAACCACAGAATTACCAAATATCAACAAAGCATGACTTTGCAAGAGATCAAGAAAAGAAAAAGATAAAAGAAAGAATTATCAAAGACTTTTCTCCCCATGCGTTCTGTGAGATTCTCTGAACCGGCCATAATTAGCATCAAAATAGTGCTATTTCCACATATATTGTTAATATCAATCTGTTTTAAAATTCATTTTCTTATATATAGCTACTAGCTAGCTAGAGGTATCAAAATAATAAAATATGAGAAGTGCGAGATCTACGTAGAGATTTTACAAAAATAAACTTATAAAATGACACGGTTTAATGTCATAATATATGTTAATGACAAAATAAAATGTATTTTATAATCTCATATACTACATTAAATTATGTTAATTTATAATTTATTTTTATAAAATTTATGTACAGACTAATTATTTCTCATGCATTAATACTACTTGCAATGCTATTGGCATTTGAACTTAGATAATTGGCAAGAGAGAGCAATTGGCAGGCACGGTCACACCAACCTGCAGATCAACAGAATG
This sequence comes from Pterocarya stenoptera, assembly GCA_003123785.1. Lineage (NCBI taxonomy): Eukaryota > Viridiplantae > Streptophyta > Magnoliopsida > Fagales > Juglandaceae > Pterocarya > Pterocarya stenoptera. The sequence goes on along the minus strand of QEOT01002783.1, from coordinate 278,320 downwards.
TGATCTATGGTTTACGGCTACCGGTAAGTCAAAACCCAGCTGGAAAACTCTTTTATATTTCGGCGTCTGCTTTATTCACTTTTGCTCCTTGCTTTCAGAAATTCTCTCTCTTTCTCTCTTTCTCCCTGATCTCTCTATAGCGCGTTTGTCAGCTTCTCACGTACGGCCTCTACAATCCACAACTCTGTGATTGCAGCTAGATAGGGTTACAATGAGGAAACCTGGCTGTGAGAAGAAAGAGAAGATCAAGAACAGAGGAGCGTGGTCGAAGCAAGAAGACCAGAAGCTCATTGATTACATCCAAAAACATGGTGAAGGTTGCTGGCGTTCGCTTCCTGAGGCTGCAGGTATATATGCATCTAAGACAATATTTGTAGGCATACACAAATATTACCTCTGCATTCTTCTTCTTCTTCCACTTCTTCTTCTTCTCCTTCCCCCGGTCTTTCCTTCTTTGAAGACTTCAAATAAAGTAGTAATGGCGCTTTGCGAATAATATTGTTTGTAACTCATGACCAGGCTTGCTTCGTTGTGGTAAAAGTTGTCGATTAAGATGGGTAAACTATCTAAGGCCTGACCTTAAACGTGGCAACATTGGTGAAGATGAAGAGGAACTCATTATTAAGCTCCATGCACTTCTTGGAAACAGGTGCAACATCTCATGATCTCTATATATATAAATGCATACATATATATATAATATGTGTGTGCGTGTGTAAGTAGATACATATATACACATGCAAGTTCTCGTAGTTGACTAATGAAATCATAAAAGTATCAAACACATGACTTATTTATTATGTACAAATTAAATTGGTTTAGGTGGTCCACATGACTTATTTATTATGTACAAATTAAATTGGTTTAGGTGGTCTTTGATAGCTGGAAGACTGCCGGGGCGTACAGACAATGAAGTGAAGAATCACTGGAACACACATCTCAAAAGAAAACTAGATCAGATGGGCATTGATTCCAAAAACCATCGCCTGGGAGTACTCCATCGCCCTAGCATATCCTTTCTCTCAAATTATTGTAACCCTACAGATAAAGCAGCAGCGTCGAGCTCCCAAGCAGATGATGATGACGACAATGGAGTCATGAATTCTGCAAGTGGTACGGACATCAGCCACACAAACAACTTACCTGAACTGAACCTTGATCTCACCATTGGACTTCCTGATGATCTTATGGAGTCGAATTATGAGCAAGTGGCCGGTACACGAGCATTGCATCCGTCCTCCAGCATTGAGAATTAAGCGCGCGGGACAGTACATTTTACATCTATCTGTAGTTGCAATATTCCCATTAGCGCTAATACGTACGTACGGGATCGGAGCACATTGCTCCCTGAAAACCTGTACTAAAATCTTGTTGTTTGTCTGATGATCAATGGGAATCAGTTCATTTCTTTGTGCTAGTCTGGAGGAAATATACGTGTATGAATGGAACAAATATGAAAACTGAGTACTACTTCAAAACGGCTCAATTAACCCAATATAATTAGATTTTGATAATAATCGTTCCATAAAATCTTTTATAGGAATAGTTTAGCTGAAATATTTAATTAAATATGGTGCATTATAACGTCAAGGTTTGATCTCATAACGGCCTCTACTATGATATCATATAAAATCACTATTTCTCCAAAAAAAAGTTAAATTGATAGAAAGATGTATACTTAATTATTTATATTATATCTTTAACATTGATCTCTCACCAAAAGTTGTTTAGAAAAAGCTTTGAAAATCAATTTTGACAAACTACGTGTTGGGTTATTTGGAGCTGGTTTGAGCTGAGAATATGTCAAGCCGAGAATTCGCTCAACATAGCGCTCGAGCGAAGTTCAGGCATAGAGTTTGCTCAAGGTGCGCTCAATAGTTGGCTTGAGCGAATGTTGGATAGAGAGTTCACGCGAGATGTGCTCAACACTCCACTTGAGCGAATAACCTAAAAGGTTGTCGCCTTAGGGTTTCTAGCGCCATGCTATCTGGGTGTGAGCACGCGCGCGCGCGCGCGTGTAATGTTTTATTTGTTGAAATGTATCAGATTGAGAATAGAGGGAGATAATGGCATTTTGAGCAATAGAGAGAGAGTTGAGAGTTAGTGAGGAGAGAGAAGCTCTTGTAACTCATTGTATTGTAAATCTCCACTAAAAAATAAAGCTCCAAGGTTTGGGGTTTGGGGCTAAAAAGAGAATGATGGTTGGAGAAAAAATGAAGGTTGGAATCAAGAAGTTCAACGACATAGATTTTGGGGATTGTAGGATGCAAATTGAGGATTATTTCTAAGGGAAGAAGCTTCATCTTCCTCTGTTTGGACAGAAGCCATACAACATGGATGATGTTGATTAGAACCTGTTAGATCAACAGGTCTTGGGGGTTATTCAGTTGTTCCTGTCAAGATCAGTTGCACACACTGTTATTAAGGAGATAACCACAATGAATCTCATGACAGCGTTTTCAGGTATGTATGAAAAATCGTAAATGAATAACAAGGTGTATCTAATGAGGAAACCATTCAATCTGAGAATGGTAGAAGGTACATTTGTTACCCAACATTTGAATGATTTCAATACTATCACAAATCAAATGTCGTCGATTGAGATTTACTTTGATGATGAGATTCGGGTATTGATCATGTTGGTATCATTGCTGAATAGCTGGGAGGCCATGAGAATGGCTATGAGTAATTTTGCCAATAAGATGAAGTTGAAATATGATGACATTTGAGATATGATTCTTGCTGAGCAGGTGCGTAGAAGAGATTATAGTGAGTTCTTAGGTTCGAGTTCTACCCAAAACGTTGACACTAGGAGCATGGGATATGAAAGGTCAAGTTCTATGAATAGAGGCAAAATCATGTCAAAATCTGGGCAATAGATCACTTGCTGTTATTGTGGCAAAAGGGGCCGCATCAAAAGAGACTGCTAGAACCAAACGAAAACTGACGATAACACTGTGAATGCGGTGGCTGAGGAAATACAGGATGCTATATTTCTTGCAGTAAACAGTCTTGTTGATGATTGTGTGTTGGATTCAAGGGCTTCATTTCATACCAGGTCACATCAAGAGATCATGCAAAACTATATTACTAGTGATTTTAGTAAGATGTAAACGACTACTAGAGAAGCACTGCATGTAGTGGGAGTGGGAGATGTGTGCATCATACTCCCAAATAGGAACTTGTGGACTTTGCAGCAAGTCAGACACATCCCAGAGCTGAAGAAAAATCTGATCTTTATGGGACAACTTGACATTAGAGGTCATTCAGTAGTGTTTTCTAGAGGTGCATGGAAGGTCACGAATGGTGTGTTGGTCTTTGCGAGTGGTAAGAGAATAAATAGTTTGTATTTAACATCAAGATCCAGTGATGTGTAGAAAAATACAAAGTTGCAGCAATGCAGGTTTGGTCACGTGAATCAGAAAGGGAAGACACTTTTGAATGTGAGGATAGGGAAGCAAGAGGGAGTCAGTTTTGCAAGTCCTCAAGTATCTGCAAGCCTGGGAAAGGTTTCTGAGACCACAGTGCAGAGCAGAGGTATGAGAGATGGCATAGAGCGTTTGGTGATCTAGGATCGTCAGCACCTACAGTTGCTGCTCGCAGAGGAGCTAGGACAACCAGACCTCCAAAGTGGTATCCACCTAACTTGAATTGTATCCTACTGATTGAAAGTGGTTAATCATGGAACTACAAGAAAATCTTGTGAGACGAGAGATTGAGCAAGGGGGAGTTAGATGAGAAGAAAATAACTAGAATTCTAGAGAGGAAGCATAAATTGCACAAGAGATGGGCATGTCGACTGAAGACAAAACAGGTTGGCAGCAGAAGGTGTGATTAGTCACCCACATCAGAGAAGGGAACATCAGCAATAGGTTCTCTGACGTGTATCAGGGCTAGTGAGAGACCAAATATTCTCAGTGTAGTGAGAATTGTGAGTCACCCCATAGATGTGTTGTATGAGGGCACTGTATGTGATGAACTAAAGTGGTACACGACTTCAGTTGGTCTTTTGGCTTAGAAACAGGAGCTGTGATCTACATATGTGATACTCCATATGATAAGGATAAGGGTAGGTGGTGTATAAGATCTCACATTACTTGGAAAGAATAAATTCTTGCTCTTGCCAGTATTTGGGTGTTTCTATTTGAGCCGTACAAGATGAAATTCTCATATACGGTTCTCAGAGGGGGAGTTCCTTGAGTTTACTTATCTCAATAAAGTCTATGATTGGTTCGAAGAATGTCTTGAGATTCAGGCGATTGCAGATGATATAACTAGTAAATACGTTCCTCCGCATGTCAATATATTTTATTGTATAGACTGAATTATGCTTGTTTTTTAGTACAAGTAGCTACGAGATTTGCTATGACTTTTTACTAGACTATCGCCCGACCGTTACTGAAGCTTTTGCTTCTGTTCGCTTCCCCGTGATTTGACAGGTTTAAAAGTGGTTCGAATCCCTTTGCCGTTGGAGATACGAGACGCTCCTTCTTTCAACTGAAAATACTAAGGCCAAGGAAGCCAATTCTTAGAAAGTCAGATGGAAGGGTGGTCGTGGATCACTCTATAGGCCGTCCATAGTCCATTAACGCCTTGTAGTACCACTTACAGTACTCGCAGAGCGATTGAGTCCAATATTTTAACTAAATCTGCTCAATGAGGAAAGATGCATCGTCGTCAAGCTGCCGAGAGAGATCCTCTATAAGTCAGTCTCTCTACGTAACCCCAATCAGGCTTACAGCTCTTAACTAACATCCATCTTACCATACCAATCAATCTGATAACAGCTCACTGGAAAACCTTCCAGAAAGCCTAACAAGACTGAGAAAGGCATAGGTTTTTATTCCTAGAGAGAGGGCGACAAGAATGTGCCGAAACCAGTGACGATTGGTTTTTGGGTTAATGTTACAAGGCTGACGTTCCAATGGGGCTCCAATTGTATCATTGACTAGTCCTTTTAGAATATAGATCATGTGGTTTGGACCTTCCATCGAGGTATTACAAATGGTATCAGAGCCTATCCCAACCAGAAGTATGAGAATTGAGTCATACCACCTACAAAGGATGGACCCGACGAGGACGTCGCAAATTTAAGGGGAAGAGATTGTAATGCCCCATATGATAAGGATAAGAGTATGTAGTGTATGAGATCCCACATTGCTTGAAAATGAGAATTTTTTGCTCTTTATAGTGTTCCAATGAAGCTCCAATTGTATTATTGACTAGTCCTTTTGGAGTATAGGCCATGTAGTTTGGGCCTTCCATCGGGAAATTACAACATAAGTGATAGGGCTTGTGTTGGAAATTGTGGCTAGCATGTGAGTGTACCAGACTCCAAGTGAGAGATTATTAGGCTATTTAAAGCCTGGTTTGAGCTGAAAAGATGTCAAGCTGACAGTTCGCTCTACTATCGCTTGAGCAAAGCTCAGGTAGAGAGTTCGCTTAAGGTGCTCTTGATAATTGGCTCGAACAAACATTGAACAGAGAGTTCGCTCGATGCTCGCTCAATTGGCTCAAGCGAATAACCTAGAAAGTTTCTGCCTTAGGGTTTCTAGTGTCGTGCTATATTTATGTAGTGTTTTATTTGTTGAAATGTATCAGATTGAGAATAGTGGGAGAGAATGGTGTTTTGAGCACTAGAGAGAGAGAGAGAGTTGAGATTTAGTGAGGGAGAGAAGCTCTTGTAACTCACTGTGTCGTAAATCTTCTCTGAATAAAATTACTTGCATCTCTGTGGACGTAGGCATATTGCCAAACTACATAAATCATGTGTCATGTGATTGTGTGCGATTGATTCCTGTGTTTCTTCATTTATCGTTTCACTATCTTTCTCGTTATTGTTGTTTGTGTGCTAGTGCTTTTCACAACACTATGGGCTATATAATTATAAATTATTTCCAAATACAGTGGAGAAATGAAATGGAAAATATCTTGAACACATCTAATGGGTATGGTTGTGCAGCGTGCAAATTAGTATATCTGTCACTGTGGACACAACAAAATGAGTAAATACCAATATGTTTCGGAAACTATGAGCAAACTCTGTTGTAATTCTAATCATTCAAAGCAAAACTCAGAGTCATTATGTGTAATTAGGAGCAAAGTAGAATTCCAAACCTACGAAGGTTTATAAATGAAATAGAAACAAGGACATTCGTTGGTCTGAGATATCTACCAAGCGTCTAGCGAATTCAAATCGTCAAGTTCACTTGACTAAGTCTTGAGGGAGGGTTGAGCAAACTCTATATATGATTCTCGATATTCGAGCAAGTGTCGAGTGATCAGCTCTTTTGTAAACATCCACTCAAGCCTTTGTGTTGCTCTTTGCTTGACCAAATTACTTCAAGCAAAAATCGAGCAAACTCTTAGCCTTTTGTCTTCCTTCATTTCTTGTGCGCTTCTCTTCTTCCTCCAACTGTTCTTGCCACTTTTTAATTCCTGATCCATGTCTAGGTAATCTACATTAGATGAACACTTGTTTTAATAAACACACAACGACACTCAACAGATCTAAATCATGTATAGAAAACCTATGATATCAAATCTAAATTTAAAAAATTAGTAAAAAAAAATGGCAATGAAAAAAAATTAGAGTTGATAATGAAGAAAAACTTTTTGAAGACCCTTTCAAAAGAAAAACCAAATATTGCAGCTGCGCGCTCAACCACTAATAAGTCCAGTACTATAGAAGAGTGATATTCCACTTAATTTCTAATTTATGGTTTTAATAATTCAAAAACTCTAAAATTCTTCTACATCTTTTCCCACGAACGAATTGAGAGACTAATCATGATGAACTCATGACCATCATATTAATTGGTGAACTGATCACCGCCGGCTCAAAATACCAACAAAGCGATATATAGTTTCTGTATAAGGAAAGAAAACTATTTGGCTTTATGCATGGTTAATATCTCACAACAATGTTTTCTCTCATAAGAAATAAAATATAGATTTATGAAAGCAATTCCCAAGACACTCCAAAATTTATTCCTCACTAAGGCTAAATAGGAAAGGCCAACTCAGGTTCAATATATAAGATCATTACAAAACTTGTTAAAATTCAGACTTTGCCCAGTACTACTTCACTCGATCGTGGGTCTCTCTTGCATCTAGTGAATTGGTCCATAGCAGTTGGCCCGAGTGGATGTGGCAAGCCGCGGGTTCATTGAAATTTTTATGTAAGGTCTTGATTGAATGCGTGTTGAGCGAACTCTCTATTTAAGTCTTGGTCTTCAACTGTTATCCTGATCAAAGGAGTCTAGCAAACTCTCTATTCTATAATTTTATGAAGGAGGCTTATGGCCGGCTTTAATACATGAAAACCACTTACGTAATGTAAATGAAAAATAATATTTGCATTAGGAAGCATAATCAAGCATGAAAAAAACTTCTAAACATGCATGGTATCTCCTATATATAATTAACGTTGAAGGGAATTAGTACTAGTGATGGTCTCCTCTAGTACCGTTAATTAGGAGATTATAAGTACCGCACGTTCGTAATTAACGTGTGAATGTTGTAAACTTTTGGAACCCAAATTAATTTTCCAACTCTTTATATATATATATATATAAATATAAATATAAATATATATATATATATAAGCAGCTTAGTCCAGAGCTAGCGTAGCTCTTTCGTGAGTCATTAGAGTATACACCGATAAATTATTTTTGAGGTAACAAAAAGGAAGAAAACTTGTTCTATATATGCATTCAAAATCATCCAAATGGTTAAGTAATTTTCACTTTATGAATAAACACATGCACATGATTGGTAGCTGCATGTCGTCGATGTAGCCTAGCTGATCTAACTAATTCCTACCGCTCCACAGGGCTAGATCAAATCACCATGAGCGTATATCATATACTGCTGCCAACTTCAGAAACCCAAAACGTGGCATATAAATTATATATATATATATATATATAAGCTGCTAAGGATCGATTATTTGTCACAGCCCACCCCTTTCTTTTCCAAATTAATAGTGATTAGTAACTAAGAAACCAATTAAAAATGAGTGATCTGTAACCCGCGCAATGTGGACCATAAATGATAATTTATGACATAATTCTTCTCTTTAAATTAAATGTGGAAGAAAGAAAATACAAGAAAAATTACCTTCACAACCTTCGTGTGGGGAGGTTAAATACAGGAAAATTTTTTGAAAATTTCAAAACCGTTGTGTGAGGCCATTTCCTAATGTTGTTCCAGTATTTTATAAGTACTTGTTTTCAAATTCGCATCCATAACAAAAAATTTAACTCAAATCGTATGCTAAAATAAAAAGATAAAAATATTCAATCCTAAACAATATATACATTTAGTTCTCCTAATATAGAACAAATCAAGAATGAAATACTTACAATAATATAAAGATTGTAAATAATAGACATATACTCTTCCGGAATCCCTCTTCTTCCGAAATCCCGATCAAAACTTACGCATAGAAAGAAGTTCAAATCAATAACAGAACGAAAACACCCTCGAAGTACCGTGCGGCACAAAAATATAGATTTAGCCAAATAAAAATCTGGGAAGCGTGGCGAGCTGGGAAATATATCTCTGGAGTTTTGTAATTGCCATAGCCTTTGGAGTTTTGTCATCTAGCCTTGGGAAGCGTGGTGAGAAAAATATAGCCTTGGAATAGGATTTGAAAATATAAGGACGAGGCTAACGTTGAAAAATTGGTAATATAGCTTGTCATGCTCACAGCCAAGCGTCACGTCATTTTCATTTTGAAAAATTGGTTTCGGGTTTAGACGGTTTTCTTTTTATTTTTTGAAGTGTGGGATTTGACGGTTGACGTTGGAGAGTTATATAATTATTTTAAATGAAGTTCGATTTATCTGGTATGAATGACCAGTTAGTTACTTCAAACTCAGTTTTTATATAATTAAATAGATAAATCTTTATGTTCTTGTGCAAAAGCTAGCTTTCTTTATAATATTGTATATATTGTACTTAATGTGTATAAATTAAAATTATAAAACAACTCAAAGGAAAGTACCATAAAAGAATATAGATGTTCATGTAAAATTTAAATTCAATTCGGACGCATAGAAAAAAGAATTTATAAAAAGATCAATATATATGATTTGTAAATGCACAAAAAGAGGGATCAAAATTATCAATTTTACAAAAAATAACAACTTTAACTATATATACATATACACTTACATAAATAAATATTGTATTTAATGCATATTATATATATATATATATATTTCTAATCTTGTTCAAAATCCTTAGGGGGGGAGGGGGGGGCCCATGCCCCGGGCCTGGATTCATCCATGAAAACCAATAAAGATATATATAATATATATATAAATGGATATATAGAAAAATTCTTCTCATCAACTACTATTCATCATCTCACACCACATATCCTATGAAAAACACCCTCGCTTACACTATAAGAAAAACATCCTCACATCTTATAAAAAACTTATAGGTTTGGGAGTGAATAGTGGCTAGCTGATGCAGCATTCCTCGAATGGATAAGGTTGATCAGATAGTATTGCAGGTTATAAAATGGTTCTGGTAATCACCAAACATTCAAAGCTGGAAGTTCATCATGAAATCTAGATGAGTATAATATATGTTGTTTGCTAGCTCTCGAGATATATTATTTTGACCATATACTATGGACATGATATTGGTTTACAAACTGGAAACATAAAGGACAAATGTGAAACTTTGATGATCTACTCTAATGAACATGTAGGATCCCCATCAACAAATCTATGGGGCAACTAAGACAGCTAATTTAATAATATACATTCATTCATCCAAATCTGTGGGATTCACATTAATGTAGTTATATATACACTGGTACATTAATGGAAAGTAAGTACAAACTATAGTTATCCGGACCAACTAACCTCATAATAAAATCAGCATCCCAACTATCATTCAATTTGCAATCTTTAACCCGCAGAAGAGGGGAGCCCATTAAAGTCATATGGTCCGTTAAGGGCCCACGGTCTTGCCATTTGTTGTGCCTGAAAAAAAAAAAAAAAAAAAAAAAAACATTTCCCTCCCTAATCTTCCATTTCGCATTATTCATGACTAGGGGCATACTTCTAATAATCATTTTCCAAAATTTGGAGCCCTTATTGGGATCAATAAGAGTCCAAGGCTTAGCCCCCATATATTTATTTTTAAAGAAATTAGCCCAAAGGGAGTTACCTTGTATTAAATTCCAAGCAAATCTCATGTGAAGGGCATTTTGCATGTCATCGAGGTGTCTCAAACCGAGGCCACCTTCCTCTAAAGGCTTGCAAATGTTATTCCAAGAAACCTTTTTTTTTTCCTTTACCATTTGCCTCCCCCCATAAAAAGATGCTCATCAGACGATGCAACTCTTTGATGATAGATTGAGGGACTTGCAAAACGGCAAATAAATGAAGAGCCATACCAGATTACACATGTCGTAATAAAATCAGTCTACCACCCGCAGATAAAAGTTTCATTCTCTAATCGCTTATTTTTCTTACGCACTTTAGTCAACATTTCCTCCCTATGTGAGTCGTTGAGTCTACCCAAGATGATAGGGACCCCCAAATATTTAAAGGGGAAAGAACCCTCCGAAAAGCCCGTTTTTCACTAGATCTCCCTCTTACGAGACAAAGAAATATGTTTAGAGAGGAACAGGGCCGTCTTGTCTTTATTAATACTTTGGCTAGACCAGGATTCATGTTGATAAAGCACCTTAAGGAGTTCCTTAATGGATCTCATGCTACCATTAGAGAAAATGACCAAATCATTAGCATACATTAAATGTAAATGGGAGACAATAGTAGTACCTTTGGGCTGAGAGAATTGACTGAAACGGTTAGCCCCCACACTTTGCTTGATCAACCTAGAGAGCACTTCTTGTAAGATGATGAACAAATAAGGGGACAAAGGATCCCCCTCTCTCAATACCTGACCACCATGAAAGAAATCTTTCGTAGTATCATTCATCATGATAGAATACCAAGGGGTAGAAATACACTCCCGAATAAGAGCACAGACCTCCAGTAAAAAATTCCAATCAACTCGGTCGTAAGCTTTAGCCATGTCCACTTTGAGCCTAATATTCCCACCATGCAATTTTTTATTGCTGGAGTTAACCATCTCCTGAGTGAGACTAATGTTTTCAAAATGCTCTTACCTGGGAGAAAAGCTCCCTGTTTCAAGGAGATCATCCTAGGACGAAAACTAGACAACCGATTAACAAAAATTTTGGAGTAGATTTTGTAGAAAACAAAGCAAAGGCTAATAGGCCTGAATTTATCAAAGCCCATAGGGTTATCAACCTTAGGGATCAGAACAAGATAGGAGGCAAAAAAATATCTCGGGAGATGTTTATAAATAAAGAAATCAGAGACCACATCGGAGACATCAACTTTCATAATCTCCCAACAGCTTTTCAAGAAACCCGAACCAAAACTGTCTAGCCCCGAAGAATTATTCGGAGGGATGGACAAAACTGCATCCAAAATTTCCTCCATAGAGGGCACAGAGCAGAGATGGACACACTCTTCGTCCAAAATCACTGGTGAGATTAAATGGGACAAATTAGGAATCTCTCTAGAAGGGTCCCCTTGAAGAAAATTCTTGAAAAACTCAACAGCCCCTTGGTGAATCTGTTCAGGCGACTCATAAACAATACTGGTGGGGGATCTCATTTCAAGAACTCTTTTGCACCTTTTATTAGCTAAGACAGCATGAAAGAATTTAGAATTCCTATCCCCATCTATTTGCCACTTCAGTTTGGCCAATTTAGCTAGGCGGATGTCCTCTTTGATTTGCCAAGAGGCCAACTGGGTCGAAGCATTGAGAAGTTCCCTATCCATCTCCTCATCCCAACACCTTTGAAGCCTATTTTCTAGCCCACCAATAAGAGTTTCCAGCCTATGAATCTTATCATTAGTTCTGCCGAAGACACTCTTATTCCACTCCCAGAGAGCCACTTTAGTCTTCTTTAGTTTAGCACTCAGTTTAATCAAGCCCAAGCCAGGCACCTTATCAGACCAAACCTGCTTAACACAATCTAAGAAACTAGGGTGCTCAACCCACATCTGTTGGAATCTAAAGGACACCGGCCCATAAGCGAAAGGATCAAGGAGGACCTCTATGAGTAAGGGCTAGTGTTTGGAAGTAAGTCTAGGGAGGATAGAAACAGTAGCATTCGGGCATAATGACAGCAAAGAGGCATCTAATAAAGCTCTATCTAGTTTAGCCCAAGATCTAGCCCTCCCAAGTTGTCCATTGCACCAGGTAAACACACTGCCCTTCGTCTTCATTTCAATCAATCCCTCTTGGTGAATCCAATTATTAACTCAGAGATAGCAAATATGGGTCTAGGTCTACCTCCCTTTCTTTCAGAGTCATATCTAATGATATTGAAATCCCCAACAAATAGTCTAGGACCAACTCCCGAACCTTGAAGACTCATATCATCCCATAAAGCTTGACGCTCATACCTATTACATTTAGCATAAATAAAGGTGCACAAGAATTGGGACAATCCTTCCCCAATTCTTAAACTAATAAATTGTAAGCCCATATGATCAATCTGCACGGCAGTATGCTTATCCAAGAAGATCCAAATTTTACCACCTATAGTGTCATTGGCGATCATAGAAGTCATATGTAAGGAAGTCATTAACCACTGAGCTCGATCCGAGCTTTGAAAAGGTGCAAATAAGGCTATAATTTCGGTTTGAACTTGTCATTAATCTTCTTTAGAAGAATTCTAGACGTACCAATGCCCCTTAAATTCCAAGCAACTATAGGACCAATCATTGAGATTCTAAAAAATTTCGGGAATTAACCCGAGTGGAGCTTCTAATTTTCACAAACTGCTTCCTATGATATTTCTTCTTCCTAGGCAAACTTTCTGACTCCGTATGGTAGTCCTTGTCCTGTGGGAGGATTTCTGGGGATGTTTCATTTTCTGGCTCAGAGGAACAATCATCTTCCAAAATAAAATCATCATCATTCCCCACCTCTTTAAATAAACTCACATCCTCTACTTCTACATCACTACACTGGTTTTCCTCAGTGGTAAGCAGTATAGCGTGATTTAAAGCAAACTTGTCTTCTGAACCCAACAACTTCCTGGGCCCTCCAATTGTGTTATCCTCAACCTCCTTCCTAACCTGGTTCTTCAGTATAGCGTTAGGACCAAACTCCACCAAACAACTATCAATTTGTTCCACATCTTCAAACTGATTTTTTTTTTTTTTTTTGTTAATTTTTTTTCTAGATTTGCCTATATCTCCATATCACTTACTTGGACATTTTCCACATTTTGTTCCTCATTATTACTCTCGGGTTGATCCTTCTTACGAACCCAGGTTTTTCCAGACCCCTGTTTTTTCCCCAAACGACAATTGCTCATATTGTGTCCCTGCAATTTACATTTGCCGTAAAAGGCAGGGAGGGTCTCATAGAGTATATCCTATTTTCTACTAGAGGAGACCCCGGGTGCACCAATTCAGAAACGGGGGAGAGGTTCCTTGGCAGCGTATCTCCTCACACACACGGGCAGCATCCATTCGAGTCACGCTCCATGTGGGGTTATCCCAACGAATAATGGTCTAAGAGGTGCCATTAGAATGCATAGAAAATATTCATGGTAGAAATTAGGGGGCAAACCTGGTAGGGAGATCCAGACGGGGACTGAAGAAGACTCTTCCTCTTCCTGAAATTTTAGGCTCCAGTGGAAAACACGATACGGAATGCCATTAACTTCATTAGATTCGCGCAAGAAAGCCTTCACAAAATCAGCTTCCATAGCTATCCGAATGAAGACATTGCGTGGCCGCCTCATGGCAGAGACCACTAGTAGAGATGCTAAGCCCCATATATTGTGTATGTAAGCTCGAATTGAGTCTAGAGAGGGGCGTTGTCGAAGGAACTTTAAGACCAAAGAGAAACGGAAGGGCTCTGTCAAAGGAACTTGGAGAATTGAAAAAATACTTCCCCCTCCATGAGCTTCTATGCACGAGGTGAAACAACCATCTAAGGTTGAGGTTGAAGGATCACCAGCACTAGGTCAGCATAGGTCTGCCGACCCGAGCTTCCCTCCACAGCTGCCATGCCGCTGCCTTCTGTAAGCAGAAAACCAGAGCAGAGAGCGTAACCCTAGCAGAGCTTCGAAAGAGAAAAAAGAGTCATTTCAATCTCTTTTGCCCCTGTATGTTTTGTTGCTCAACATTCAAATTCATGAAGAAAGTTTTTAATCCCTCGTATCAAAGATTGTTGCTAGATCCAAATAAATGGATCAAGATCCCTTCAAGTTTTTATTCGAATTCAAGATTTTCAAGTTAGATATAGATACATGAAAGACTTTAAAACATTTATTGAGCATTCAAATAAGAAACTTCAAAGGCTCTACACAGACAGCAATAAATGTTGTAAGATCTACTTCAAGTCAAAGATAGAGAACTTTCTCTTCCATTTTTTACTCTCAATTCAAATAAGAGAATTTAAAGGATCTATTTTCATACAAACATGAACCGAGGTCACTCGATACATAATTGAATTAATAAATTAATGTAGGTTGAGAGCAACAGTAAATTTTCCACTAAAAATGCATGAATAATATTTCCATAAGCATGCAATTTCAAAGTAACATGATTTTATTAATTTCTTCATATGCATGTGTGTGTGTATATACACTTAAACTTATGGATCGCACAATATTGTATGCTTGTGGAGGAGAGGAACTTATAATTAATTCTAAACTCCCTAATTAAATCAAAATTTATGTTCAAATCGAATTATAATGTATATTGTTGTATATCATAATTGGTAGCAAAGATAAATAATTTTAGCTCATGTCAACTTCTCATTCATATCGTGGTCCTAAATTAAAAGCTGAAAGCTGTTGTTTGTGCATGCATGCAAGTTTCTAAAATATATACATACTCCCAACGTGGTAAGAGGAAGTGCCGCAAGGGTTCCTCTCTCTCTCAAAATCAGAGCCTCTCTTTCTAAACACTCTCATCCTAACACAATTGGGGGGAGGGGGAGCTTCGGTTTCCTGTTCCCCTTCCTCTCCTCCCTCCCTTCCATTGTCTCCGATGGTTTTCTTTTTTGTTTTTCTGTTTTTTCAGGTTTTTCGTTCGAATAAGGGGAGGGTAGTCGATCCGAGCTTCTCCAGTGACCATCTTCCGACACGCGCATCACCAGGAGAATCCTCACCCACTGATCTTGCAGCTGTCCATTTTGGTCGCCATTCGGAGCGGCGCGTCTCACCCACGCGCAGATTACAGAGAACGCGTGGCACACTTGAGCCATCGCGTATCACACTGCGTAGGTGCCATGTGTGGCAGCTCAAGGCCCAGTACACCGGCACTGTCTCGACCGACCGATCGGCCCCTTCCCATAGTGGCGCGTGTCGTTCACACGCCACCACCGATTTCCGGTTCTGTTTGTTTGGTGGTTGTTCTGTTATTTCCGTTTCTATGTTTCCGACTTAATGTCGGTGTGCTTTTGTTGGTATTTGTTTGTTAGATTTTTGTTTGTAGGAAAAATAAAGTGAAATAGGCTATTGGACTTATGTCCATAGCTATGTGGGTTCCTCCCTCCTCCGGTTGTGAGGATGGGTGTGTTGTTCACTTATCCTCTTTTGGAGGATGGAGTTTAGATGCGGGGTTTGTTTATCTCTGTTTTATACAGAGACTAGTACTCTCTTTTGAGAGTTTTATGAAGTTCAGACAATGCCTGTCACATAATATTTGTATACGGGGATGCTTACAACAAAAGATAATTTGACTTATAACTTGAGTCACAAATGTAACTTCCTTTTATGAATGAGATGAGGTCTAGTTCCTACCAAAAAATATATATATATACTGACTGATCATGACCATCAGAGTTTTGTCTGTTTCATTTTTTTACTCTAGTGTTTAATTAATTCCAAACTACCTTTGTAAAGTGGTGAAAGTGATGTGGGGAAACGTGTGATGATCTGCGTGCCTTTTCATTGATTTTTTGATTATTTGAGAAAGAGAGGGGAACAAAAAACATAAGCGAGCGAAAACTTTCTAAATCAAAATTTTGTTTCAATTATAATGCAGGTTGATGTGCTCATTCCCAATATTAATGCTCATGAATATTTATATATATATAAATATATATATATGGCTACACATGCATGCACATGCTATTATCAGGATTAGAAACCTATGAAAATTGCATTCTACATGTAAAACTTGGGAGTTTTTCCTCGAGACATTGATCATCTGTTAAAGCACATGATCCCTCGATCCACAAAAAAAAAAAAAAAAAAAAAACTATACTGGCTAACACTTCATGTCATGAGCATAATTGGGAAAACACATGCAAAGGAATCTTCTTCATTGCTTGTCTCATGCATGGCACGAATCATGATCTGGCCGGAGAGCTCTTGGCCACTCACCTTTCCAGGGTCCAAGATTTTTCTATAATTCAGTACGTACTTGTCATGGTTTTTGTGGTAAAAACGTTTTTGCGAAGAAAACAATCCAACCTAAATTATTAGTCTGTAAACCCTCAATTCATGACCGCCATGCACATCATTATCTACGATATATGCCTCACCATGATCACCAGCTGCATGCAGAGATCAGCTGAATCGAGCTGGAAAATCATGACAATTTTCTTGGGGGTGTTGATGCAATGCAACGTATGTACACGGTATAACTGAAACTATTTCTTCTAATAATAAGAGATAGGGCATGAGTGGGTGAGATTCTAAGTTGTCTATGGAAAAACACAAATTTCATATTTAAAATAACCCATGAAACAAAGAGATCATAAAAGTAAGAAAACCACAAAATATTGTTTAACAAAAAAGCATGAAGATCCAAAAACTTGAGGCCGATTGTGATTCCAACTGATCATCATGCTTTTTGAGGTTGTTGGAATCCAAAGACTTGAGGGCGATCAGTTGGATTCCAAAAACTTGTTGGAATCAAGTTTTTGAGGTTGTTGGATCCATGTTTTTGTGATTTGAATCACAAATTGCTTTGGATGACGATCCAAAAACTTTTGGAATCACAATCAGTTGGAATGCAAAAACTTGAGGCCAATTGCTTTTTGTGATTCCAACTGATTTTGATTCCAATTGCATGCTTCTAATCCAGTGGGGGAACAAAAGGAAGACCATGAGAGGGCTAGAGAGGAGGTGCAGAAATGGATGGAAAGGGATGAGGTGATGTGGAGGCAAAGGTCCAAGGCTCTGTGGCTCAAAGATGGGGATAAAAATTCAAGCTATTTTCACATGAAGGCTACTCAGAGGAGGAGGAAAAATAGATTGGTAAAAATTCAGAATGAGGAAGGGGCTTGGCAGTATGGTCAGCAGTGGGACAGGGTTCTCTTACAATATTTTGAGAATCTATTTACCAGTTCCAATCCAAGTGGTGATTCTGAGTTTCTAGCGTCTCTTGCTGAAAGAGTTACTCCAGCTATGAATGAGGGGTTGAGCCAAAGGTATACTGAAGCTAAAGTTCTGAGGGCCTTGGCTGAAATGAACCCATCCAAAGCTCTTGGTCCAGATGGGATGAACCCGGCTTTCTTTCAAAAATATTGGCACGTGGTGGGAAATTCTATTCTTGAAGCTGTTTTACAAGCACTGAATTCAGGTGCTTTCCCTCATTCTCTTAATCATACCTTTATCACCCTCATTCCTAAGAAGAAAAATCCTTATGTGGTTGCTGATTATAGGACGATTACTCTTTGTAATGTGGCCTATAAATTGATCTCTAAAGTTATTTCTAATAGGCTGAAATCTGTTTTGGTGATGTTTTGTATTCAAACAGTATCTTTTTCTATTTTGGTAAATGGGGAGCCGAAGGGACCTATTATTCCTAGTAGGGGGTTGAGACAAGGGCACCCATTATCCCTTTATCTTTTTCTTCTTTGTACTGAAGGGCTCACTTCATTATTGAATGCAGCAGGTTTAAGGAGGGACATTTCTGGGATTAAAATTTGTAGGGGCGCTCCAAACATTAATCATTTGCTTTTTGCGGATGATAGTATTATCTTTTGTAAGGCTAAAGTAGAGGAGAATAGGAGAGTTCAAGCTGTCCTTTCAGTTTATAAGAGTGTTTCAGGGCAGAAAATAAATAAGGAAACAACCTCCATGGTTTTTAGTAGCAATGTGGGTAGGGAAGTAAAGGAAGAGCTTCGGTTGTTGTGGGGTAATGGTGAAATACAGCAGTATAAGAAATATCTGGGACTGCCTCCTATTGTTGGGAGATCAAAAACAAGGGTCTTTCAATTTATAAAAAAGAGAGTATGGAAAAAATTACAAAGTTGGAAGGAAAAACTATTGTCTCAAGAGGGTAAGGAGATTTTGCTAAAAGTTGTTGCTTTATCCATTCCCACTTATTCTATGAGTTGTTTCCTTCTACCTACAAGTTTCTACTTGGAGTTGGAAGGATTGATGGCTAGATTTTGGTGGGGTCAAAAGAAAGAGGAAAGAAGAATTCACTAGATTTGTTGGAACAATATGTGTGAAGAGAATGGTAGAGGTGGTATGGGGTTTAAGAAGCTCATATTTTTTAACCTTGCACTTCTTGCTAAACAAGGTTGGAGATTGATACAAAATAGTGATTCTCTGTTATTCAATATTCTCAAGGCTAGATATTTTTCTAAGACAAATTTTTTGGAGTCTAGCTTGGAAAACTACCCTTCTTATACTTGGCGTGCTATTTAGGAAGCTAAGAAATGGGTGAGGGAGGGTTGTAATGGTGGATTGGAGATGGAAGGACTGAACGGTTATGGACAGATCAATGGCTCTCAGGGCATATGAATTTGGCTCAAGAGTTTGGGGTACAAGAGCAAGATAGAGAGGCTGTTGTGGCTTCGATAATTGATGAGGAAACAAGAGGATGGGACTTTCCAAAAATTAAAACTCTCTTCAATCCAATGGTGGTAGCTGCGAGTCTTCTTCAAGTGGGAGGCAGCAAAGACTATGGAAAGCTTTGTGGAGGATGAAAGCTCCAAATAAAATCAAAGTCTTTGCTTGGCGGTTGTGTAAAGACAGCTTACCATCAAAGGTTAATCTAGTAAGGAAGAAGGTGATTATAGGAGCTACTTGTAGTTTCTGCCAGCACCCAGTTGAGGACTTGGTACATACAGTTTTTAGTTGTATTCAGCTTCGGGATCTATGGTTGCAATTTTTTCCCTCTTTGATAAGCCTCCTGTCTCTCAATGTGACTGAGCTAGTGGTACACTTTCTGGAAGGGACGTATCTTAATACTTTGGAGCAATTTTAGCTTGGGGATTTTGGTATAGAATAAATAAATTTGAGTTTAAAAAAGTTAGTTTGAGCCCGCATCATGTTACTAATCATTCTTTGGGTCTCTTACATAGCTTCAAAGCTGCTGCTATCAGCTCTAGGATGCAGTTGAAGAACCAGTTCAGTTGGCAGCCCCCTCCTCAGGGTGATCTTAAATTAAATACTAATGGTGCCATGTTTTCCAACTTACAAAAAGCAGGTATAGGGGTTATTCTACAGGACTCATCAGGGAAAGTGTTAATGGCAGCTTCTAAATTTGAAACAGAGGTTGAAGAACCAGAAGCTATTGAATTGTTGGTTGTTTTCAGAGGCATGCAGCTGAGCTCTACAATGGGAATAGCACACGTTGAAGTAGAATCCGATTACCTGTTGCTGGTCCAATCGTTACAGAGAGATGATATGTTAAGTTCAATGCTTGGCAACCTGTTTTCCAAAGTTAAAATGCTTTGTAGTTGCTTTACTAGTGTTGTTTTTAAACATGTGTATAGAGAAGGTAATAGAGCAGCTCATGCGCTTGCTCATAATGCTTGAAGAGTTGATGACTTGAAAAGTGGTGGGATTGTATTCCAGACTCCATTTCTCAAACCTTATGGTTTGACAAATGTCTGTAATCATTTTTATCTCAATGAAGATGTTTGGAAAAAAAAAAAAAAAAGAGTAGTGGCCAATTATGAATCCAACCGTTAAGCACAAATCAACCGCTACTCATGAGCTGATAGAGATCAATATTGTCATGAGCTGTTAGAGATCAATATTGTCATGAGCTGTAAAGACTTTTATCAACTATTGTAACACCTCAGTCCTGGAGGTCCAGGGAGTTTGCTCCTGTTACCTAAAATCATTTCCCAACCATACAGATATAAGCTCCAAATTCTCAATAACACATAGATCTCATTGTTTTAAACCAACTACTCAAAATAATGAACTTGGAACACCACAAAGTCTTCATATAAACATCAACTTCTTAATATACCACGTCACCAAAGCACGACAAATTTACTGAATAACATTCTCAACATGGAATGTTTTTTGTGCTTTATCCACTATACTTAAATAATCTCACCCATACTCCCTAATCTTGATCCTCAACTGAAACATTCAAATTATCTAAAAACTATTGTCAAGATAAGGGGTAAGTTATCAACAACTTAGTAAGCAGAAAACATATATGAGCTTTTTTACAGAGTTCAGAATACAGAACAAAACGTTTTAACTTCAGAATGCAGGTTAAAAAACATGGTATTAGAAGATCAGAGCGACAGTTCAAAATGTTCATATTCAAAAATCCTTTGGTATAGCATAATTGAGCATTATCACCTTATCATATCATATCAAAGCATCATATCAGAACAAAGATCATGTTTAACCCCCATGGTAGGGTTATGCTATCCCTAATGGTCAAACTAGGCAGTATTAGAATATGAATCTTCCCTTTATTCATTCTTAGAATCCCAAGTGTGCATATAAGAAAGACCACGCAGAAAAATCACTTTGTTTTCAAAGTGACTGCACTTAAAAACAGTGATGTTGGTACCAACCATATAATTGAATCTGAATCATCAAATCAGAACTAGACACAGAATCAGAATGTCATTCCAAAGGTTTTCAAATGCCAAATCATATCAAAACAGAGTACTAAACAAAATTATATCATTTTCACGTATCAAAACATATTCAAAGCATCTTCACAAAACATGCACAAATTTTCAAATTTCATATCCGCTCTTTTTACACCATTCAAAAACAGAAAGCTAAACTTTTTGCTCACGTCTACACCAGTTGAAATAGAAAATACTTTCTCTTTTATACAGATTTTATGAGTAATGCAAAACACATAACTGAGGTTGTTTTCACTTTTCTTTTCAAAACATAACATGCATATTTTTTTACAAATCAACCTTAGTTCATTTTCTTTTTTTATTCAAAGTCTAGCATAGGAACCTCACTAACCTGGACTCTCTAACTTTTCTAAAATTTTCCTCAACTGTGCTGAACGAATATCAATCATCACCTATAAATAGACACGAAACTTACTAAAATCAATAATTAAACATTTATTTTGATATTTAAGTCTAAAATACTAAAATAACCTATTTTTCTTAAAACAAAATCTAAAATTCTTATAATCCTAAAATACCATTACTTCCCAAATTCATCGATATCCACTTATTTTCTCCAACTAATACATTAAACTCTAAATTATTTATGTAAAAATAAAGTTTCTGGACTAACCTAAAGTAAAATAAGTCCAACGTAAAAAATAATATTATAGTTTCTTAATTACCATAAACAAGACCAACTATAAATGCATGTCACATTTTATACCCACTCACACAACCCACTCGAACCACCCACCCCAATTCTAGAATGTTTTCTGCCATGGCTTACACACCACTGGCAGCAAGGTAATTGACTTAGAAAAAATATTTTCTCAACATCTTCTCATCATCCTATGATGTGACATTAGATGATAGGTTTACAAATGAAATATAATAAATAGTCTCCAATCATCTAATGCCACATAATGGGATGGAGAGATCAGGATGATGAGTAGCATTACTCAATTGACTTAAAAAGTCTACACTTTCTAGACACTGGAGTTACGAGATGTACATAAGGCCTTTCCGTTTTTAGAGCATCAGACATGAAGGAGAAAATGGGTGTTGGGCGGCTAAGTTTACCAAGAGGATAAAAAGGAGTGGCAGAAGTGGGTGACTGAGCCGAGGTCGAAGCTTCGAGATGGCGGAGACACGGTAGATATGGGGTTAAGCTATAGTGAGGACTAATAGGCCTCCTCTGTGCGTGGTGGTGAAGCAAGAGAAAAGGCACCGTGCAACACCATGGACACAAAAATGGTGGAAGAGAGTAGCGTTGCCACTGAACTTGTGATGAACATGGCAACAACATTGTATGGTGGATGGGTAGAGGGGCTCACGCAAATGTTTGGATAGGGATGTTGTTGATGGAGCAATCGTTCAATGCATTGACCGGGGCTCTCAGTGGCTGAGGAGGTTTCCATTCTGGGTTGTTTGCGGATGGAATGGGTGCGTGGTATTGCAAGGTTGTGGCTAGGTTGCTAGGGTGGAATTGTCGTGCATGGTGAGGAAGGGAAACCATGCCCTGTTTCGCAGATAGAAAAATAGGGTGATGTATAGGCTTGTTCTGTGGTGGTTGATGGCTGAGATGTAGAGGAGCATCGGTGGAGGTCATGAAGGACATGCAGTGGCATATCCCATTGTACATACGGTTGAGCTTTAGTCTGTGCATGGTTGGAACTGGGCGCCAAGTGGAAATTAACTTCTTGTAGTGGTTTGAGTTTGTGTGGTTTTCGAACTAAGGGCAGTGGCAATGGGGTTATCCTATGGTGGTTTTGTTGCAGTGTGATGCTTGACTCCAGATGGGCGGTGTATGACTTAGATGGGAGTGGTTCCTGGTCTACCATAGGTTGGGGCTGGCGGTGGTAGCCACGAAAGTGAAAGGCACGAAGGGAAGGTAGTGAGCAATCGAGGTTGGGAAACTTGAGAGGGAGAGAAAATGAGGACCTCTAGGGAATGTTAAGGAAACTATGCCTTAATTCAAGGCCTAATATCTTTTACCTTAATTCTAGGAATTTCATTGTACAAATTGATTCTAGTTTCTTTCATGTAATTAGACGTTATGTAATTGATTCTAGTTTCCTTTCATGTACTTAGACGTATGTAAATCTTGAATACATATAGAAGTATACTCACCACGATTGAAGAGTGGTGGTTTGATCAAATCTTCTCATGGTATCACGAGCCCTATCAGATTAGCATCCTCCGATCCCTTTTTCTGTTTTCTCATGGCTGCCAAACCCAACCCCACCCTTCTTCCCTTCAACACCATGATTCACATGGTCACCATCAAGCTTTTCTCCTCTAATTACCTCCTGTGGAAGAGCCAATTACTTCCCCTACTTGAAAGCCAAGAGTTATTCGGCCATGTGGATGGCACCCTTGAACCTCCCCCACGTTTTCATCCCCCCACCTTTCAGACACCCAATATCAAATACCTGGCATGGAAGCAAGCCGACCAACGCCTTTTAAGCCTCCTGCTCTCCTCCCTCACCGAAGAAGCTATGGCTGAGGTCGTGGGTCTCTCCNNNNAAAAAAAAAAAAAAAGAGTAGTGGCCAATTATGAATCCAACCGTTAAGCACAAATCAACCGCTACTCATGAGCTGATAGAGATCAATATTGTCATGAGCTGTTAGAGATCAATATTGTCATGAGCTGTAAAGACTTTTATCAACTATTGTAACACCTCAGTCCTGGAGGTCCAGGGAGTTTGCTCCTGTTACCTAAAATCATTTCCCAACCATACAGATATAAGCTCCAAATTCTCAATAACACATAGATCTCATTG
This sequence comes from Pterocarya stenoptera, assembly GCA_003123785.1. Classification (NCBI taxonomy): domain Eukaryota; kingdom Viridiplantae; phylum Streptophyta; class Magnoliopsida; order Fagales; family Juglandaceae; genus Pterocarya; species Pterocarya stenoptera. The sequence continues at coordinate 254,651 of QEOT01002783.1, read as the reverse complement.
TTTTAAACCAACTACTCAAAATAATGAACTTGGAACACCACAAAGTCTTCATATAAACATCAACTTCTTAATATACCACGTCACCAAAGCACGACAAATTTACTGAATAACATTCTCAACATGGAATGTTTTTTGTGCTTTATCCACTATACTTAAATAATCTCACCCATACTCCCTAATCTTGATCCTCAACTGAAACATTCAAATTATCTAAAAACTATTGTCAAGATAAGGGGTAAGTTATCAACAACTTAGTAAGCAGAAAACATATATGAGCTTTTTTACAGAGTTCAGAATACAGAACAAAACGTTTTAACTTCAGAATGCAGGTTAAAAAACATGGTATTAGAAGATCAGAGCGACAGTTCAAAATGTTCATATTCAAAAATCCTTTGGTATAGCATAATTGAGCATTATCACCTTATCATATCATATCAAAGCATCATATCAGAACAAAGATCATGTTTAACCCCCATGGTAGGGTTATGCTATCCCTAATGGTCAAACTAGGCAGTATTAGAATATGAATCTTCCCTTTATTCATTCTTAGAATCCCAAGTGTGCATATAAGAAAGACCACGCAGAAAAATCACTTTGTTTTCAAAGTGACTGCACTTAAAAACAGTGATGTTGGTACCAACCATATAATTGAATCTGAATCATCAAATCAGAACTAGACACAGAATCAGAATGTCATTCCAAAGGTTTTCAAATGCCAAATCATATCAAAACAGAGTACTAAACAAAATTATATCATTTTCACGTATCAAAACATATTCAAAGCATCTTCACAAAACATGCACAAATTTTCAAATTTCATATCCGCTCTTTTTACACCATTCAAAAACAGAAAGCTAAACTTTTTGCTCACGTCTACACCAATTGAAATAGAAAATACTTTCTCTTTTATACAGATTTTATGAGTAATGCAAAACACATAACTGAGGTTGTTTTCACTTTTCTTTTCAAAACATAACATGCATATTTTTTTACAAATCAACCTTAGTTCATTTTCTTTTTTTATTCAAAGTCTAGCATAGGAACCTCACTAACCTGGACTCTCTAACTTTTCTAAAATTTTCCTCAACTGTGCTGAACGAATATCAATCATCACCTATAAATAGACACGTAACTTACTAAAATCAATAATTAAACATTTATTTTGATATTTAAGTCTAAAATACTAAAATAACCTATTTTTCTTAAAACAAAATCTAAAATTCTTATAATCCTAAAATACCATTACTTCCCAAATTCATCGATATCCACTTATTTTCTCCAACTAATACATTAAACTCTAAATTATTTATGTAAAAATAAAGTTTCTGGACTAACCTAAAGTAAAATAAGTCCAACGTAAAAAATAATATTATAGTTTCTTAATTACCATAAACAAGACCAACTATAAATGCATGTCACATTTTATACCCACTCACACAACCCACTCGAACCACCCACCCCAATTCTAGAATGTTTTCTGCCATGGCTTACACACCACTGGCAGCAAGGTAATTGACTTAGAAAAAATATTTTCTCAACATCTTCTCATCATCCTATGATGTGACATTAGATGATAGGTTTACAAATGAAATATAATAAATAGTCTCCAATCATCTAATGCCACATAATGGGATGGAGAGATCAGGATGATGAGTAGCATTACTCAATTGACTTAAAAAGTCTACACTTTCTAGACACTGGAGTTACGAGATGTACATAAGGCCTTTCCGTTTTTAGAGCATCAGACATGAAGGAGAAAATGGGTGTTGGGCGGCTAAGTTTACCAAGAGGATAAAAAGGAGTGGCAGAAGTGGGTGACTGAGCCGAGGTCGAAGCTTCGAGATGGCGGAGACACGGTAGATATGGGGTTAAGCTATAGTGAGGACTAATAGGCCTCCTCTGTGCGTGGTGGTGAAGCAAGAGAAAAGGCACCGTGCAACACCATGGACACAAAAATGGTGGAAGAGAGTAGCGTTGCCACTGAACTTGTGATGAACATGGCAACAACATTGTATGGTGGATGGGTAGAGGGGCTCACGCAAATGTTTGGATAGGGATGTTGTTGATGGAGCAATCGTTCAATGCATTGACCGGGGCTCTCAGTGGCTGAGGAGGTTTCCATTCTGGGTTGTTTGCGGATGGAATGGGTGCGTGGTATTGCAAGGTTGTGGCTAGGTTGCTAGGGTGGAATTGTCGTGCATGGTGAGGAAGGGAAACCATGCCCTGTTTCGCAGATAGAAAAATAGGGTGATGTATAGGCTTGTTCTGTGGTGGTTGATGGCTGAGATGTAGAGGAGCATCGGTGGAGGTCATGAAGGACATGCAGTGGCATATCCCATTGTACATACGGTTGAGCTTTAGTCTGTGCATGGTTGGAACTGGGCGCCAAGTGGAAATTAACTTCTTGTAGTGGTTTGAGTTTGTGTGGTTTTCGAACTAAGGGCAGTGGCAATGGGGTTATCCTATGGTGGTTTTGTTGCAGTGTGATGCTTGACTCCAGATGGGCGGTGTATGACTTAGATGGGAGTGGTTCCTGGTCTACCATAGGTTGGGGCTGGCGGTGGTAGCCACGAAAGTGAAAGGCACGAAGGGAAGGTAGTGAGCAATCGAGGTTGGGAAACTTGAGAGGGAGAGAAAATGAGGACCTCTAGGGAATGTTAAGGAAACTATGCCTTAATTCAAGGCCTAATATCTTTTACCTTAATTCTAGGAATTTCATTGTACAAATTGATTCTAGTTTCTTTCATGTAATTAGACGTTATGTAATTGATTCTAGTTTCCTTTCATGTACTTAGACGTATGTAAATCTTGAATACATATAGAAGTATACTCACCACGATTGAAGAGTGGTGGTTTGATCAAATCTTCTCATGGTATCACGAGCCCTATCAGATTAGCATCCTCCGATCCCTTTTTCTGTTTTCTCATGGCTGCCAAACCCAACCCCACCCTTCTTCCCTTCAACACCATGATTCACATGGTCACCATCAAGCTTTCCTCCTCTAATTACCTCCTGTGGAAGAGCCAATTACTTCCCCTACTTGAAAGCCAAGAGTTATTCGGCCATGTGGATGGCACCCTTGAACCTCCCCCACGTTTTCATCCCCCCACCTTTCAGACACCCAATATCAAATACCTGGCATGGAAGCAAGCCGACCAACGCCTTTTAAGCCTCCTGCTCTCCTCCCTCACCGAAGAAGCTATGGCTGAGGTCGTGGGTCTCTCCACTTCACACGAGGTTTGGCTTGCCCTCAAAAACTCCTTCAGCCATTGCTCCAAAGCCAGAGAAATTCGTCTTAAAGACGATCTCCAGTTGATGAAACAAGGCACCCGCATGGTCTCTGAGTATGCCCGCAATTTCAAATCTCTGTGTGATCAACTTCACGCCATCAGAAGGCCCGTCGACGGCTCTGATAAATCGCACTGGTTTCTCCAAGGTCTTGGGTCCGATTTCACCAGTTTCTCCACTGCCCAAATGGCCCAAACCCCACTGCCCTGTTTTGTCGATCTCGTCTCCAGAACAGAAAGTTTTGACCTCTTTCAAAAGTTCCTTGAGCCATCGGCTCCTTCCTCCGCTGCCTTCACAACCACCAACCATGGCCACACTCAGTCCAACTAGAGGAACTCCCCCTCTCGTCTGCAACAAAGCCATCGCAATGGCCACGGCAACCTGTCCTCCGACCGTGACAACGGTTAGCCGAACCAGCGCCACCGCTCAAGCCAGGGACGCCGTCCATCACGGTGTCAAATTTGCCGACAGGAGGGCCACTATGCCAACCGGTGCAACCAAAGGTATGCACGGGGTGACTCTGCCACTCACCTTGCCGAGGCTTTCAACGCCTCTTATGCACTCAATGGGCCCAAGCCCAGTGACTGGTATTTGGATACTGGGGCTTCGGTCCACATGACCACAGACCCTTCCACTTTTGACCACTCAAATAACTACATGGGTAAGGATTGTGTAATTGTAGAGAATGGTGCTTCCCTACCCATTACCCATACTGGTACTATTTCTCCAATGCACAATCTCCATTTAATGGATGTTTTAGTAAATTAACATCTGATTTTCCTCTCTCTGTTACATGTACTAATAATTCTTTTACTGTCCGGAATCATCAAACGGGAAGGGTGGTGGCAACCGGTAAACGAGATGGTGGCCTATATGTGCTGGAGCGCAACAATTCCGCTTTTATTTCTGTTCTTAAGAATAAAGCTCTTCATGCTTCCTATGATTTATGGCATGCTCGTTTTGGACATGTAAATCATTCCATTATCTTTTTTGAATAAAAAAGGTCATCTTCATCTTACATCATTATTTCCTTCTCTAGCATTGTATAGTACATGCCAACTTGCAAAAAATCATCACTTACCTTATGCTCGGAATGAACGTAGGTCATATAATGTGTTGGATCTTATTCATTGTGACATTTGGGGCTCTTCTCCCATCAAATCAAATTTGGGTTTTATTTACTATGTCATATTCATTGATAACCATTCTCGGTTCACTTGGCTTTACCCCTTGAAATTAAAATCTGACTTTTATGATATTTTTCATTCAATTTCAAATTTTTGTTGAAAATCTACATTCCACCCGCATCAAAATTTTTCAAAGTGATGGTGGTGCAGAATTTGCCAGCAATCGCTCAAAACGCATCTTCGCACCTTGGGTATTCACCATCAACTCTCATGCCCATATACACCCACCCAAAATGGTTGCGCCGAGAGAAAACATCGCCATGTCACCANTCGTTCAATGCATTGACCGGGGCTCTCAGTGGCTGAGGAGGTTTCCATTCTGGGTTGTTTGCGGATGGAATGGGTGCGTGGTATTGCAAGGTTGTGGCTAGGTTGCTAGGGTGGAATTGTCGTGCATGGTGAGGAAGGGAAACCATGCCCTGTTTCGCAGATAGAAAAATAGGGTGATGTATAGGCTTGTTCTGTGGTGGTTGATGGCTGAGATGTAGAGGAGCATCGGTGGAGGTCATGAAGGACATGCAGTGGCATATCCCATTGTACATACGGTTGAGCTTTAGTCTGTGCATGGTTGGAACTGGGCGCCAAGTGGAAATTAACTTCTTGTAGTGGTTTGAGTTTGTGTGGTTTTCGAACTAAGGGCAGTGGCAATGGGGTTATCCTATGGTGGTTTTGTTGCAGTGTGATGCTTGACTCCAGATGGGCGGTGTATGACTTAGATGGGAGTGGTTCCTGGTCTACCATAGGTTGGGGCTGGCGGTGGTAGCCACGAAAGTGAAAGGCACGAAGGGAAGGTAGTGAGCAATCGAGGTTGGGAAACTTGAGAGGGAGAGAAAATGAGGACCTCTAGGGAATGTTAAGGAAACTATGCCTTAATTCAAGGCCTAATATCTTTTACCTTAATTCTAGGAATTTCATTGTACAAATTGATTCTAGTTTCTTTCATGTAATTAGACGTTATGTAATTGATTCTAGTTTCCTTTCATGTACTTAGACGTATGTAAATCTTGAATACATATAGAAGTATACTCACCACGATTGAAGAGTGGTGGTTTGATCAAATCTTCTCATGGTATCACGAGCCCTATCAGATTAGCATCCTCCGATCCCTTTTTCTGTTTTCTCATGGCTGCCAAACCCAACCCCACCCTTCTTCCCTTCAACACCATGATTCACATGGTCACCATCAAGCTTTCCTCCTCTAATTACCTCCTGTGGAAGAGCCAATTACTTCCCCTACTTGAAAGCCAAGAGTTATTCGGCCATGTGGATGGCACCCTTGAACCTCCCCCACGTTTTCATCCCCCCACCTTTCAGACACCCAATATCAAATACCTGGCATGGAAGCAAGCCGACCAACGCCTTTTAAGCCTCCTGCTCTCCTCCCTCACCGAAGAAGCTATGGCTGAGGTCGTGGGTCTCTCCACTTCACACGAGGTTTGGCTTGCCCTCAAAAACTCCTTCAGCCATTGCTCCAAAGCCAGAGAAATTCGTCTTAAAGACGATCTCCAGTTGATGAAACAAGGCACCCGCATGGTCTCTGAGTATGCCCGCAATTTCAAATCTCTGTGTGATCAACTTCACGCCATCAGAAGGCCCGTCGACGGCTCTGATAAATCGCACTGGTTTCTCCAAGGTCTTGGGTCCGATTTCACCAGTTTCTCCACTGCCCAAATGGCCCAAACCCCACTGCCCTGTTTTGTCGATCTCGTCTCCAGAACAGAAAGTTTTGACCTCTTTCAAAAGTTCCTTGAGCCATCGGCTCCTTCCTCCGCTGCCTTCACAACCACCAACCATGGCCACACTCAGTCCAACTAGAGGAACTCCCCCTCTCGTCTGCAACAAAGCCATCGCAATGGCCACGGCAACCTGTCCTCCGACCGTGACAACGGTTAGCCGAACCAGCGCCACCGCTCAAGCCAGGGACGCCGTCCATCACGGTGTCAAATTTGCCGACAGGAGGGCCACTATGCCAACCGGTGCAACCAAAGGTATGCACGGGGTGACTCTGCCACTCACCTTGCCGAGGCTTTCAACGCCTCTTATGCACTCAATGGGCCCAAGCCCAGTGACTGGTATTTGGATACTAGGGCTTCGGTCCACATGACCACAGACCCTTCCACTTTTGACCACTCAAATAACTACATGGGTAAGGATTGTGTAATTGTAGGGAATGGTGCTTCCCTACCCATTACCCATACTGGTACTATTTCTCCAATGCACAATCTCCATTTATTGGATGTTTTAGTAAATTAACATCTGATTTTCCTCTCTCTGTTACATTTACTAATAATTCTTTTACTGTCCGGAATCATCAAACGGGAAGGGTGGTGGCAACCGGTAAACGAGATGGTGGCCTATATGTGCTGGAGCGCAACAATTCCGCTTTTATTTCTGTTCTTAAGAATAAAGCTCTTCATGCTTCCTATGATTTATGGCATGCTCGTCTTGGACATATAAATCATTCCATTATCTTTTTTGAATAAAAAAGGTCATCTTCATCTTACATCATTATTTCCTTCTCTAGCATTGTATAGTACATGCCAACTTGCAAAAAATCATCACTTACCTTATGCTCGGAATGAACGTAGGTCATATAATGTGTTGGATCTTATTCATTGTGACATTTGGGGCCCTTCTCCCATCAAATCAAATTTGGGTTTTATTTATTATGTCATATTCATTGATAACCATTCTCGGTTCACTTGGCTTTACCCCTTGAAATTAAAATCTGACTTTTATGATATTTTTCATTCAATTTCAAATTTTTGTTGAAAATCTACATTCCACCCGCATCAAAATTTTTCAAAGTGATGGTGGTGCAGAATTTGCCAACAATCGCTCAAAACGCATCTTCGCACCTTGGGTATTCACCATCAACTCTCATGCCCATATACACCCACCCAAAATGGTTGCGCCGAGAGAAAACATCGCCATGTCACCGAGACTGGTCTAGCCCTTCTTTTACACTCCCATCTTTCCCCTCGCTTCTGGGTTGACGCCTTCAGCACTGCAGCTTACATTATCAACAGCTTGCCCACACCGCTTCTTGCAGGTAAGTCCCCTTTCGAGCTTCTCTATGGTTCTTCACCCAACTATGAAAATTTTCATCCTTTTGGTTGTCGTGTTTAGCCTTGTCTGCATGATTATATGCCTAACAAATTTTCTCCCCGCAACATCCCTTGTATTTTTTTGGGTTACAGTTCTTCTCATAAAGGGTTCCGCTGTCTTGACACCGCTACATCTAGGCTATACATCACCCGACATGCTCAGTTTGATGAAACCCATTTTCCCTCTCATTCTAGCTCTCACTCTCAGCCCATATCATCCCTTAATTTTTCCAATTTTCTTGACCCCAATCCTCTCCATAACGACCCCTCTCCCTCCTCCCCCATGCACCATTCCTCACATATTACTCCATCTGGATCTAACCCTTGTGCTATTTGTATTGACCCCGTGGATGAGTCTTTGCAGGTTCCTTTTCACCGGTTCTGGATCTTGTCGTTGATTCTCCTGTTCCTGCTCACACTCCTGTTCCAGCATTTCCGTTGGGTTTTTAGGACTCGTCATCTGGAAAATCTCAATATTTTGGGCTCCGCTGGACTCCTCTATGCTCTTCTTGCATCTACTGAGCGCAAAGGTTTCAAATTTGCTGCTAAGAATCCTGCCTAGCTTGCTGTGATGGATGAAGAAGTTCATGCCCTTCAGAACAATCGCACCTGGATATTGGTCCCTCGGCCAGCTGACACCAACATTGTGGGTTCCAAATGGGTGTTTCGGACCAAATATCTACCTGATGGATCTATTGAGCGCCTTAAAGCCCACCTTGTTGCCAAAGGCTACACTCAAGTACCTGGACTTGACTACACCGACACTATTAGTCCTGTTATCAAGGCCACCACTATTCATGTTGTGCTTTCTCTTACTGTTACTAACCAATGGCCTTTTCGCCAATTGGACGTCAAGAATGCCTTTCTCAATGGTACTCTCACTGAAACTGTTTATATGGAGCAACCTCCTGGGTATGTTGATCCTCGCTACCCCAATCATATCTGTCAGTTGAAGAAAGCTCTCTATGGCCTCAAATAAGTGCCTCGTGCATGGTTTCAGCGCTTCAGTTCCTTTCTCATTACACTTGGTTTTTCTTGCAGCTGTGCTGACACTTCTCTTTTCATGTTTCATCAGCACTCTGATATTATTTATCTACTCCTTTATATTGATGACATTATCATTACTGGCAACAATTCTTCTCTTCTTGACAGCTTCACTCGCAAGCTTAATTCTAAGTTTGCTACCAAAGATTTGGGTTCCCTTAATTATTTTCTTGGTTTGGAAGCTACCCCCACTACTGATGGTCTCTTTATCAATCAACTGAAATATGCACGGGATATTCTTACTTGGCCCCAGTTACTTGATAGCAAGCCCGTTCACACTCCCATGGTTGTCTCCCAACACCTGACTGGAAATGATTCTCCTTTCTCGGACCCCACTCTCTACAGATCTCTTGTTGGTGCCCTACAATACTTGACCATCACGCGACCCGACATTGCTCATGCTATCAATTCTGTCAGCCAGTTTCTGCATGCTCCTACACATATCACTTTCTTGCTGTCAAGCGCATTCTTCGCTATGTCAAGGGCACTCTTCATTTTGGTCTTATCTTTCTCCCTTCTACTATTTCTAGTGCTTTGGTTGCTTACTCTGATGCTGACTAGACTGGTTGTCCTAACACTCGTCGTTCTACCTCTGGCTATTCTATTTATCTTGGCGATAATTTGGTCTCCTGGAGTGCCAAGAAGCAACCTACTGTCTCCCATTCCAGCTACGAATCTAAATATCGTGACTTGCAACCACCACTGCTGAACTTCTCTGGCTCATGCACCTCCTTCAGGACCTCAAGGTTCCCCTCTCGCATAAGCCACTTCTTTTATGCGACAACAAAAGTGCTTTTATCTTAAGTTCTAACCCTGTCTCTCACAAACGGGCTAAGCATATTGAACTCAATTATCATTTCCTTCGGGAACTTGTTGTTGCTGGAAAACTTCGGACGTAGTATGTGCCTTCTCACCTACAGGTTGCTGATCTCTTCACCAAAAGTGTTCCTCACCCTCTCTTTGAATTCTTTCAAAATAAGCTTCATGTCTACTCAAATCCGACGCTCAGCTTGCGTGGGGTGTTAAGGAAACTATGCCTTAATTCAAGGCCTAAATATTTACCTTAATTCTAGGAATTTCATTGTACAAAATGATTCTAGTTTCCTTTCATGTAATTAGACGTTATGTAATTGATTCTAGTTTCCTTTCATGTACTTAGACATTATGTAAATCTTGAATATATATAGAAGTATACTCACCACGATTGAAGAGTGGTGGTTTGGTCAAATCTTCTCAGGGAAATGGGTCACGGATAGGGGAAGAGTAGTTGTAGTCTATAGAGAGTAAGTTGAATGGGGAGAAAGTGACAAGAACAGGGGAATGTGCGTAGCGGAAGAGAAGAGAAGCTGACAATGGGGGGGAGGAGAGAGAGAGAGAGAGAGAGATAAATATAAATATAAACCCACTTACAAGAAACGATGTCATTTTCCTCAACTACTGAGCTTCTCTATGGGGCTTGGCTAAGATTAGGTCTGGGTGTTACAACTATCATTTTGTTTTCCTCATTTCTATTCAACCTAACTTTAATTGTCAAAACTTTATTTGGGTTAAGTTAGTTTAAGTTAATCTTTTTGAATGGCATGGCAATTTCTGAGCATTAAGAGTTTTTTCTTTCTGTTTTTAAAAAGTCCCAATCATCAACTGAGATTTGGTGCAAATTAAAGTCTCAACCCTAGAACTAGTACTTGATCAAGGACATGCATGAGAAGAAGATTGTCACTTAATATCAACCCACCCAAAAATAATGAAGCTGCTTTAGTTGTCAGTCGTTGCACCAAATCAATTGTAAGGGGCCTCAAGAAAGTCGTGATAAATAAGGTGACTTGCAATATATAGCCTTCTCGAATGCTTTGAAACAATATCCCAACTCTCACAAGAATAACACCATAACATTCTCGTGTCATCGTAAGGAAGAATTTAATATTAGGTAGTTTTGGAGTACGAATGATGTAGTATTCTCATTCTATTACAATATGTCATGACATTAATATTTGCTTGTTGGGAGTTTGGAGTACCACGTGCCTATAATTTGAGACTACCTATAATTACTCCATTATTGTAGTGTCATAAAATTTTCGTGAACAATTCTGGGATTATATATTATGTTTGAATTTCACGTTTACTGCTTACTATTGAAACGAAACTTCATTTGTTCAAACATGTATGACATTTTATGTTTGGAATGACCTAATCTCTATTCGAATGGTATAGCGTTAACATGGGATGTTTGAACGGTTACGATATTAGTTCCAACTAGAAGTTTTCATCCCATTCGAATGAATACCTTTTTTATTCAAATGAACCCACTTCTATTTGAACGTAAAAATTTTGACCAAAATAAAGTTTGAACCATAACAGAACTTGTTCGAACCACAAATGGTTTAATATTCAAATAGATCAATCCATCTTCGAACACTCATTTGAATGGGTATAACAAAGCATTCAAATGCTAGTCACTTCTATTCAAACAAGATTAGCATTACCCCTTTTTTTTGGAACAAAAAGGCACTACGTTCAAACCATTTACGGTCATATTGTTTGAACAATTATATCTCTTATTCGAACATCATTCATGAGAGACATATTTGGATGAAATTTTTTTCTAGTCCCATATTATCTTTCATGACAGACTTATTGGGACGAAATTGTTTCATCCCTAAATGTCTTCTGAGATGAAATCCCACTCTTTTGGGATGAAATTGTTCATCCCAAAAGAGGGTTTATGTTGTACTCTCTCTCTCTCTCTCTCCCCCCCCCCTGTCCCGTAGTGGAGATTTACTTGGAAAAGTGAAGAAACAACCCCAAAACAAAGCAAATTATAGTAAAGGAAAAGTATGAATTAAACTTCGCTAATAATTTGATGTAGTTTTTGAAGTAGAAGTATTCAAATGATACTAGTATTCAAATAATTTGATGTAGCCGCCAAATTCAAAAAGAAAATGATACCTCAATACTGGTAAATAGATTTATTTACAAGTTAGTTTATTGACATGTATATAATCAAACATATGATCAATATTTTGTTTCCAGTTTCGAGAACCTATATCATAATTGTGCTCTATTTCGGGAGTGCTGTGATAGGGAGGAGCGAGGTGGAGACCTAGGCTTCAAAGTTGATCTCCCAAAATTTTCTGGTACTCTACAAGTTGAGGTTTCATCAATTGGATACACGAGGAGGAGCGTATTTTTTATTACAAAGATGTCGCAAATCATATGAAGGTGAAAATGGTCACCATAAAGTTGAAAGGCCGAGCATCTGCCTGGTGGGAGCAATTGAAGCGTTCCTAAGAGCAACAAGGCAAGGCCAAGATTGTTGATTGGGAGAAGACGAAGATGAAGATGAATGGGTCACTTTTTTCCCTTTTGGTATACTCAAACATCTTTTCTGTAACTTCAAACGTTCGGGTAGGGAGCGAGATCAGTTGATGAATACAATGAGCAGTTCTACCAGTTGGTGGCCCAAAATGATCTTTTAGAGGCTGTAAAGCAAATGATGGCACAATATTTTGGGGCTTGGGATAGCTTTTACAGGATATCCTCAACCTTTACTCTCCAAGGACTATTTATGAGGCTTATTAGCATGCTCTGATCATAGAGAAATAGTAGACTAGGCAACTTGTGCCTAGGATTGATTAGAACACCCGAGGGGTCCATCCGTAGAAGACTCGCCCTGCTCTGCAGTCAACTCAAGGTCAAAGTTCAAATGCCGCTAATATTCAGGGTTTTAGGAGAGCCCGATCATAGGGTACAAGAATGCAAAAAGCCTACCAATCAGAAGGGAAAATATCGTAAGATTAATAAGGAGAACATGGAGGATGTTTAGGAGATTGGAGAATTAGTCTATGACAAGGACGATGATGAAGGAGATGCTTTACACAGAGATGGTAATGAGACCCTTGTCGTCAAAAAAAGTTAGTAAACTCCCAAGGCTGAATGGGGCGAAGACTAGTTGAAGAATAATGTTTTACACACTACGTATACTATTTCTTAGAAGGTGTTCAAACTAACCATAGTTAGTGGTAGCTGTGAGAATGTCTTTTTATCACCTCATAGGGAGGGAGTTATTTTTGCTCCTCATGCCAAAAAGGCGAACAATCTTCTATCTACGGGCTAAATTCTAGAAGGAGGTGGAGAAAGAGGGAAAGGTTTACGCCTTGGTGCCATGTGCAACAAATGCCTTTTGAGTTCGTAGATTTAATGCCAGGGGACCTATCCTCTAGCCTTCCACCTATGAGAGATATACAGCATCAAATTGACTTGATAGCGAGATCCAGTTTGCCCAACAGAGCAGCATATCACTTCAGCCCCAAAGAATATGGAGAGTTGTAGCACCAAGTACTAGAGATGTTGGAAAGGGGCTACATCCGTGACAATATGAGCCCATTTGCAATTCCTTCCCTCCTGGTGCCCAAGAAAGATGGTGTGTGGCTTATGTGTGTGGATAGTAGAGCCATTAATAGGATCACCGTGAAGTACGGGTCCCTAATTCCCCGTCTGGATGACATGTTGGATCAATTATTAGGCTCTAAGGTCTTTTCCAAAATTGACCTTAATAGCGGGTGTGACACCCTAGCCTAAGCAATGTTATTTGACATTGAGATTTAGTTTTATTTGGGCCTAAGTGAATAAAGACCCAAGGGCCAAAGAATTAGAATTTGGTAAGATGGGATTTTTTTTTTTCCTTGATGATTAGTAAGTAGGCACCCAAGGCCAAGGGAAGTCCCTAAGCTTAGTGATTTTTGGCCATTAAGAGGGAAAGGGTTTGAGAAAGCCCATTAGGGTTTCTAGAACATGGTGGAGGCGCCACTTGGTGCCAAGCAAGAGGGAAATCTTTGGATTTCCAAGAGGCAGTCATTAGGCAAATGGGAAATGAGGATTTTGGATTTTACCAAGGAGCACAACACTTGGCAAACATGATTAGGACACTAGGGTTTCTCGAAGACACCACAAAGGAAGAAGGAAGACCATTTTCGGCCATGAGGAAGGAAGTGCCACATGGCATTCATGCACTTAGACTTTTAGGTTTCACAAAGGTAAGTAATCATTGAGGAGAGCCACTTCTGATTTTGGATTCAAGGGAGGAGGGGCACACACCAACCTTATGGAAGTCATCTTCCATTTTTGCCACTTGTCACACATGCAAGAGAGGGTTGGGCTTTCCAAGAGTCACATGCCACTTGTCCCTCATGCAAGTTGGCTTTTGGCTTCTAGAAGAAGATTCCAATGAAGAGAAGGGAGTTTGATTTTTGGCCAAGCCACTTGGCAAGCATGCATGTGATTTTAGGATTTTCTAGAAGAATCTAATAAGAAGAACTTAGGGTTTCGACTATAGCAGGAGGCGCCACTTGTCCTTCATGCATGAGAGTCCCTTAGGATGCCATGAGAAGTAATGATAAGAGAAAGATGAAGGGGTTTTGGCTAGGGCAAGAAAAGAATGCCACTTGATGCCCATGCGTGAAAGAAGTCAATCAACTTTTTAGATTTTGTAGCAGAGTAATTATGTGAGAGAGAGAGAGAGAGAGAGAGAGAGAGAGAGAGAGAGAGAGAGAGAGAGAAGGGGGAGCTATAAATAAGACCATAAATAGCCGGCACCCCATACAAAAAGAAAAGAGGAAGAGCAAAGGTCATTTTTCAGCATTTTTTCTCTCATTCCTCTCCTCTCCATCTCGCCCAAACACTAGAGGGTAGTTCCCAAATTTTTCTCTCCATCCAAACACCATGTTTGTGCAACCATAGAAGAAAGATTAAAGAATATTTTTTGGTGAAGATTACCATGATAATAAGTTCAAACCATAGCCTCATTCTTTTCTCACACACACGCATTGGTAAAGGGGCGTTTGTGGGACATTTCGGCTTGAGAAAAATAAAGGTTGTGCTGCATTTTGTAAGAAGCACAAAAGAGATGGATGGGTTGTAGGTTCGACCATGAGAGGATGGACCATGTTTAAAAAACAAAGTTTGAGTATGGTTTGTCTTTAGGGTTCTCTATAAACCCGAAACTTTGATGGCTAAATAACTAAAGAAGGAATCCCTTGGATGCTTAAGGAGTGTTCGACCACAACGGGGGTTTTATGCTTAGCCATCGTTTGAGAAACCCAATCTTGAGAGCCATACACTTTTTGGCCATTAGGGTTTGTTTGGGTGAAGTCACTTTTGTCGCACACATATTCTCGGCCATAAGGTTTCTCATGACATGTGCTTATGTGTTCATGAGAATCATGAGAAAGACATAGAACAAGAAAGAAAAGTCATCAGTAGATGAAAAAGGACTTGTAACCGATTAGGGTTAGGAATTCAAAACCTTTAATGCATGAATCACATGCTTGTTTCAGTGTTTTGATTTCAAGAACCTAATGGTTTAACATACACTTTCAGCTTGCTTAATTGTTGGAAATCCATTTTTCTAGAGATTTGTAAGTTAGCCTCTAACTTACCCTTGGATAATATACTTATGTCTTTGTGTAAACTTTGCATCTTGTTTTTTGTATTTAATAATGAAAGATTATGCTCAAATGTCGCATGCTATGGTTGGTTTACATCTTTGTATATTTATGCTATGTTTAAAGTATACTTGCTGGAAATTCTGTTTTAAATGACATATTTGGAATTTTGAAAAATGATATATGCCATGTTGAGTCTTCATATGTTCTATTCATGTATATGTATCTGAATGTTCTAATCATTTCAAGTCATTCACGTGATGCATTTTTGGGATATTGAGTATAAGTACATGACATGGTTATATGAAAAGTTGCAAGGTTTCATCACAAGTACATATCACATATTTTGGGGTTGCGCATTAAATGAAAAGAGATTTTTTCACAACTCCAATCCTAGGATGGGGGAATATCCTAATGGAACTCTCATGTCAACTCTGGAGTGCCTAAATTGAAGTGGTAACCCTTGGGTTGAAGAAGTATAGTCAATGGACTTTGAATTGGCTCTTTTTAAAGGATTCTGGAGTGAAGTAGCCACACCTAACGCTATATACATTGAAATTACGGTGAAAATGAATTTCAAATTGTCGTATCATATTGAATTAGATGTGCTCACACCATGTCAAAGGGTTAGCAATGTGATGCGGCAACTAGAAAGGAGCCCAAAGTTTCTAAGCATAGCCATGAGGTGTCCACCCAAATTGTTATATGGAATAAGGTCACAAGAGATTGATAAGAAATGGAACTTTGTTATATGGTTACAAGATTGGCTTTTTTGAAAAAAGAATCTAGATGGGATAAAAATGTGTTTTGTCAATAAACATGTTCATGATCATACATTCATACTCATGGTTTCCCTTATACATGCTTATGTTTTCTCTATATTTGTTTTTGGTTTAACTTGCTGAGATTTCTAGAAATCTCATTGTGGTAGTTTCCACTACAATTCTCTCTGAAATGGTAAAAGTTGTGACAGGATCAAAATATAGCCAACTAGACGAATGATTGGCCCTGACATGATTGAGGATTGGTACACTTTAGAAGCCCTCTTTAGTATGGTTGACATCCAGATGGAAGCCATTTTTCTTTTGCTTAAGAATATCCAGGACCTCCTGGATGGAGAATATATGCCGCATTGGACAACTGAATGGGAGGAAGCCCTCACCTTTGATAGCCGATTTGAGGATATAGACCATTATGTGGAGATTAGATCAAAGTGGCTATAATAAGTTCATGATCTTATGAAAGCTCATTGGGGGCTCAATTAGTTTCAATGAATATTTAATGATTATAGTGTTAAGAACAATATTGTGATGGATATTTTGAAGGATCAAGGTTTTGAGGCCCCTACTTTTTGTATAAATGGTTCAAACAAGTACTTTTGGGATTAATAATATTTTATTTAGTATCATATTGAATTGATCAACCATATAGTTTTGAATTATTCAGCTCTGATTATTACATATTGCTACAAACATGTTAGGTGCATTGTATGTTAACTATCATGTACGGGACTATGTGACCTTGTATTACATGTTTTGACGGTTCAGTCTCCGTTAAATCCCAAACAGGGCGTGAAGGTGTTACAGCAGGTATCACCAGATCATAATGCCCTGGCGATGAATGGAAGATGACGTTTAAGAAACAACATGGTCTGTATGAGTGGATGGTCGAGCTCTTTAGACTATCCAACACACCTAGTACGTTTATGAGATTTATGCATCAGGTATTGCAGCCGTTTAGGGTGAAGTTTGTCATACTTCAATGACATCCACATATACAATGTGAAGTGGGAGACACATATATAGCTCCATTGAGCTGTCTTCGAAACATTACGGAAGGAGTGCTTGTTCGTTAATCAAAAGAAGTGTTATTTTTCACTACTTCGGTCACATCCCTTGGATTTGTTGCTTCTACTAACTGTGACACCATTTTGGAGTGGCCAACGTCCAAAACCCTACACGATGTGCGGAGTTTCCATAGATTGGCTTCCTTTATTGCCAATTCATCCAAAATGTCAGCACTCTAATTACTCCTGTCACATAGTGACTGGAGGGGCGAGCATTCTAGTGATTTGAGGAAGTAAAGATTAGTTTCCGGCTGGTCAAGCAGAAGATGATAGAAGCACCAGTTTTTGCACTAACTAATTTTGAGAAAATATTCAAGGTGAACTGCGATGCTTCCGGAGTGAGTATTGGCAGTGTATTGAGTAAAGAAAGGTGACGCGTTGCATTTTTCAGTGATAAGCTGTTAGGATCGAAGAAAAACTACTCCATGTACGACTTAGAGTTCTACGCCATTGTATAGGCTCTAAAGCACTAGCGATAGTATTTGGTGTAAAAGGAGTTTATTCTGATTACTGACCACGAGGTGTTGAAAAACATCAACAGGCAACAGAAGCTGAGCAGACGATATGCCAAGTGGGTCGCCTATCTACAGGAGTTCACATTCTCACTAAGACACCAATTAGGGAGCTTGAACCGAGTTGCAGATGTGACGTCATACAGAATTTGGATGATTATCCTAACGGTTAGTTAATCAACAACAAGTAGGGATTGAGATTGAGAAAAGATGCAAAATACTGAAACAGAAAAAAAAAATTGAAATATATTCACTAATGATAAAATTCAAAATTAATAAATAAAACCCACAAGCTGGGCTAAATAGATGCAAAATTCGAAATTATGAAGATTTTTCCAAAAAGAGAAAATCCATATTATTGCATGAAAATTAACTACATAAGTAAACAAGAATCCAACCAAAAGTTTGGACAAAATTGAAATCATAATCATTTCCAAAAGTTAAAACGAAATATTTCCTAAAAAGACAAAAGTGAACATAAACAGAAGATTTGGGAAAAAAAATAACTGATATTGCCCCAATCTAAGGAAAATTAAGTTTTCCTTGTCATATTGGCACAGATTCACCTTATTAAAGTAGTTCGGTGCAATCAACTTAAAATCTGGACCTGGATACCCCGTATTAGTTTGGGTGTGTCATTCTCACCAAGTTGGAGAGAATTCATCCTCCAATTCTTTCTTCTTCTTCTTTTTTTTGCCTCGGTCTTCTAGATGTCCAACTAAACTCATCTTTCTTTTCTTTTGTTGTCTCGTCTCAAAGATCATGGCAAAATTAAAATTGATTTGACCAGCTGAAAATAAAATAATATGAGTATCTCATACTCCAAAATCAAGTTTTTTTCCCACATCTCAAATCCAAAAACAATATTTCGTATAAGAGAATTTGGAAAAACAAATCCTCAAGTCCAAGAAAATCAACATAATGTAAGTGTGTCAAAAGTTGTTTCTTCAAACTTTGAAACTTCATCACTATTTTCTTTTTCAAAATTTTCTATATTCTTAGTAAAAATAGTTACCTCCTCCACTAGATCATCTTCATCGGGATAGGTAGCGTAGAAAGGTGTAGAGTTCCACTCTATGTTGTTCCTTCATCGAGATAGTTACCTCCTATCCTTTGTGTTGTTCCTCCCAAACATTGTACTCCTAAAATAGAGCATGATTGTGATGGGATTTCAAAACTGGAGTCAGAATCATGATCATACATTTGACCCTCCAGGTTTTGTCCCTCTAGTTGTTGGATTAATTCCGCTATGTGCTTCTGCAAATCTGCAATCATCATTCCTATAATTTATGATCACGATGACAGGCTTCCTCAGTCGGAACCTGCCCACTCTAACCACGACCTATACCACTAGCCATGAAAGCTGATGATAAATCACCATAGGAAAATGCTAAAGTCTGATGCCAACTAACGCCAAACAAAATAAGGATGATTATCCCAATGGCTAGTTACTCTACAAAGCCTAGGGATTGAGATTGAGAAAATATGAAAAATGTTGAAACAAAGAAAAAACTCTTAAATATATTCACTAATGATAAAATTCGAAATAGCAAAAAGTGTACATAATTAAACAAGTAAACAAGAGTCTTGCCAAAAACGGAAAGAGTCCTGCCAAGGAAACAAGAGTCCGGGCTAAATAGCTGCAAAATTTGAAATTATGTAGATTTTACCAAAAAGGGAAAATGCATATTATTTCATGAAAATTAACTACATAAGTAAACAAGTGTCCTACCAAAAATTTAGGCAAAATCAAAATCATAATCACTTCCAAAACTTGAAATGAAGTATTTCCTAAGAATACAAAAGTGAAAGTAAATAGAAGATTTGGGAAAAAAAATTGATATTTCCCCAATCCAAGGAAGATTAAGCTTTTCTTGACATATTTGCGTAGATTCACCTTTTTAAGGTAGTTTAGTGCAATCAACGTAAAATCTGGACCTGGATATCCCATATCAGTTTGGGTGTGAATCAAGATGTTGTGACTCAACGAGTGTCACTCCTCACTACCATGAGCGCCAGAGTGGCGGGCTTCGACACTTTCAGGGATCTGTATGCAGAAGATCCTTCCTTTGGGAAAATGTTTATAGAAGTAACTGCGGGTAAATGGAGTAACTTTGTTTTAAAAAATGGCTTTTTGTTTGATCACCTACATTGTGTATTCCAGATTGTTCTTTTAGGGGCACATTATATGGGAATTACATGACGAGGGGCACTTTGGGCGAGAAAAAGACTTTGACTTTGATCGCCGCAGATATTGACCCAAATTGACCAGTGACGTTACACATTACGTAGAGAGGTGTTTTGTGTGCAAGAAAACAAAGGGGGCCCCTCAACAGTGTTGGGCTTTACACTCCATTACATGTACCTGAGGGCCCATGGCTTCATGTAGGCATGGATTTTGTCTTGGGTTA
>QEOT01002783.1:204826-221951 GCA_003123785.1 Pterocarya stenoptera | reverse complement strand
GCACTTCATCCACAAAGCATAACTTGATTTGAAAGATTCAAATTTTAAAATTTATTGTTAACGTTATAGCTAGACAGGTGGACCTTAAGCCAACTCACTCTTCTATACAATATGGAAAGACAAACAACTGTCCATGATCATAGCTGCTGATATCAAGCCTTGAGGATTGCCTTGCATGTAATATTATCATTGTACAAATTTTTAGGCTAGTGATTGATTTGTATTTGGTTTGCATTCAATTGTAATATCTTATAAACCTTGCTATATAATACACGAGCAGACACACATACTCGATTGAGGTGTGAAATAACAAATCCTTTCATGCTATCTCAAACTTCAATGTCTCAATTCAAAAATTTGGTTCCAAAGGCAAAAAGTCATGATCTTTTTGTCAAATCTCTCAATGAACAAATTGTTATTGTTGTAGCCTTCACTGCTCAACGAGGTGGTCGCACTGGCCAAGGTGGTGGTTGAAATAACGGAGGCAATGCTCGTAGAAATCGGTCCCAGAATGGTGGTCAAAGCACCAACACCAATAGAGATCCTTCTCAGTCTTCTAACTCCTACACCTCCAACAAACCTGTTTGCTAAATTTGCAACAAAACAAGCCATACAATAGCCATTTGTTGGGAATGATACAATAGACAAAATCATATGGTCAATGTTGTTGATGCTTTCTCTAACAACAATCAATGACACCACTCTATCTGATTGGTATATAGACAGTGGTGACTCATCCCACATGACTAATGATGTTTCTCAACTTGGTCAATCTACCCCCTACTTAGGTCTTGATCAAGTTATGGTTGCCAATAGTGACTGTATTCTCATTAAACACATTGGTTCAGCTCAACCTATTCTTTCTCTTACTCTATCCAATGTCCTTCTTGTTCCCCATCTTACAAAAAATCTTCCTTCTATTAGCAAGCTCACAACTGATAACCATTGTTCAATTAAATTCATTGATTGTGGATTTGTCATACAAGATCTAATCACGAGAATGGAGTTAGGCACTAGCAGATGCATTGATGATCTTTATGTGCTTGATTGAGGCCACAAAGCTTTTCTTGCTTCTATTACAAATAAATTGCAATGTGCTACCTTTGTTGTATCGCATGCACGCTCAGGGCATGCTGATGCACAAGGATCTGAGTCAGCTGATGCTGAGTTGTCAGACTGCACGTTGATTGTGCTGGAATACTTTAAGGTGGCAAATCAGTGCAAAGAGGGCAAAAAATCATGATCTTTCCTTGATTGGGACAGTTTTGGGCATGTTTCAGTATTTTGGTCATAACTTTGGCTATGGGTATCAGAATCACACATATGACTTGAATTCAAAAAGCTCTTTTCGACGCACACATCATGGGCACCCAGCTATGCTCGATGTGCATCATTTTTTAGGTCAAATTCTACTGTTTTTCCCTCTGATTTTCTATTTTTAATTATTTTTTACTTTTTATGATAATATTTCATTTATTGTTTTGGAAATGATTCTGAACTCAACTTGGGTTAGAGTTTTGGCAGATTACTTCTTTTATTATGTATTTAATGTTGGCATGATTATTGAAATTTTGTTATTTTTGATAAAATTTTGATACATTCAATTTTTAACTATTACAGCCCGGCTTGTGGGTTGATTTGATCATTCTTGAATATTGATAATTGTCATTGAACATCAGAGGTATTTTTTTTGTATTTTTAGGCGATTCTCTTATCTTTTTTCCTATGAATTATCTATTGAAACTAGCCGTCAAAGTAATCATTATTATGTCCAGCATCACATGCCTCTCATCGTGTACTTGATGTTATGAATAAAAATGCCTCTTATCTATTACTTCTATTTTGTCAAATCCAACTTTATGCTCTAGTTGTCAATTAGGCAAAAATCATAGGCTTACCTTTCCAATAAATGAATATTGCATCTTTGCCCCTTTAGATATCATCCATTGTGATTTATGAAGTCTCTCAACAATCAATTCCACACATGGATTTCGATTTTTATGTCATCTTTATTAATGATCATTCTAGATTCACTTGGTTTTATCCACTTAAAACTAAAGTTGACTTCTTAATGACTTTCATTAAGTTTCACAACCTTGTTGAAAATCAATTTTCCTCCACAATCAAAATGTATCAATGTGATGATGGAACTGGATTTACCAATTTGCGATTCAAAAGTCATTTAGACTATCATGGCATCCAACAAAGTATCTCTTGTCCATAAACACCTGCACAACAGTACTGCCAAAAAATAGCATTGCCACATCACAGAAGTTTGCCTTACCCTCATGTTCCACTCACATGTCCCTTCATCTCTATAGGTAGATACATTTCCCACTGCTATTTTCACTATCAATGTGAAGCCCATGTTTTATTTAGTCATTTGATGTTTGTAATTTGAAGCCCATGGTCTAATTTTGCTTTTTGTTGTTTGGGTGTGTGTGTGTAGAACTTTTTGTTGTTTGGGTGTGTATGTGCTTCTACACACACACACCCATGGTCTAGCCCATATAAAAGCCCAACCCAAGACTTAAAGCCTAGCCCCTTCTCCCTAAAAATGACATTGTTTTGACCCTTTAGAAAAAACCCTAAAAATTTATTCCCTTCCCTCTCTCTCTTCCTTCCTTCTTTCCTCACACACCATGCCCCTCCTTCTCCCGATCTCTACCTCTCTCGCCTTATTGCAAGCTGCCACTCATCATCGCAGCTTAGCATAGATCTCAACCCAGCTCCGCTCTTCCATCCAACCCACGCCGGTGTCCCCCCTCCTAGCAGATCCACTCTCTCGTGCTTTGTTTCTCTCTCCATCAAAGCTCAGCCCCTTTTTTCCTTCACCATCCTCCATGTCGTGGCACCATGTACTGCTGAGAGCTCCTCTACCTCCCTCTCTCACTTTTCACCCTATGCCAAACACCTCATCTTCCCCTCTCCACTCCCTATTCTCCCTTACTCTCTTTCATAAAGGCACCGTGAATGGCAGCAAAGAGACCGCACCTTAAGCACACCACCAACCACGGCAAACCCACTCTCTCGGGATTTCTGGCCCTCCCCTGTGCCCAACCGTGAGCCACCTTCAATCCATTCTTGTAGTCAACCTCTCTGTCATGACGCCGATTTCATCGTAAATAGCCACAGACAATACACGAGGTGGCGCTCCTCCATTTCCAACCACCACCATGAAGCTCAACCCTTCTTCCCTTCCCCAACACACACGGCCAAATTACCATAAAACTAGCAACAATTGAAATCCACCCCATTGCTTTCTCAGCCACCAACCAAAACCACCATAGTCCCTTACTCCTTAACCCAGCACCACCGCCCATGGCTAACCTCCATCATAGTCCCTCTATCTTTTTGCACTACCTTTGACAAACACAGGGAACATCACAATGCACACACTTCTTCTTATCCTCTGCCCAAGACACCCACACCACCAACAGTGCAATCACCATATCACCCATTGATAGGAACACCAACGGCCACCAACGGAGCTTGGGACGCCTCGATCACCCAAAAATCCTCCCCACACTACAAGTAATCCTTAGACTGACCTTTAAAATACTGGTGTTAGAGATTTGTGACATTGGGATGTGCAGTCTGGTTGTGAATATGTGAAGTAGCCGAGGGACCTGTAGAGTGTTGGAAAAAAATATTTGTATTTGGTTGTGAATTTTTTGTCAAGGGTCGGGTGAAGCATTAAGAATGAAATATGGAGTTGTGATGTTGTGGTTTGAATTGTCTTGTGATTTTTTGGTTGTTTTAACTCACTTTTAATATTGTTATCATGTCATTCACTTTATTACTTCTTGCATGTTATTAAAATCTTAGGAATTGTACTATATTTATGTTTGTGCTGTAAACCTGAAAAAACTGATGGTTTTGGTGTCAAAATGTTAAAAATGTGATTTGGTGGGTGTGTGTGTATGTCACGACCCCAAGTCGAGATGTGACATTATCTAGGTGAAACTTCTCTAATAACTCGGGAGCATATAAAACTGAGTGATGTCCCAAGAGTTTTTGCAGAGCGACAACAGGCTCGGAGGAGACGGTAATGCTCTCGAGCCAACTCCGTGGCCTCTCTACTAAAGGAGGCTAGTGGGTGCCTGCTCACATACGTGTTAAGCGTGGAGATGGGCGTCGCTTGTTATAAATTCACACGCACAATCGATACCCGTAGTGCAACAAAGGGAGCCAGAATGTGGAGATGGTCCATATGGGAGACCATAGTGCATGCATTAATAAAATGATTGCATGGATTCATGTGAATCACGATCCCAAGTTGAGATGGGGTATTATCTTGGTGGAGTTCCTTTAGTCACTCAGGAGCATGTAAAATTGAGTGACATCGTCTGGGTTGTCGCTAAACGACAATAGACTCTAGCGAGACGGTAACACTCTCGAGTCAACTTCGTTGCCTCTCTGCTGATAAAGGCTAGAGGATGTCTGGCCATGTATACGCCAGATGAGAAGCTGTGCATCGCTCATTACGAATTCAGACACACAGTCATCACCTATGGTATGACAAAGGGAGCCAGAATGAGCGGATGGTTTATAGGGGAGATCATGGTGCATACATTAATTAAACGGTGATATTTTCAAAAGAAAATGTGATTTTTAGTGCGTAGTGTTTTTGTGTGAAAGTTGGAAAAGTATTGGTGATGTATAATAATGGTAAATATTAGAATCTTCTGAAATTTTCATTTTGGATAATTTCATATTTTTCCATGCGTGTATTTTTTAGTGTTAATATTTTGCTTCACTCACTGAGATTTTGCAAAAACTCATTGCGGTGTCCCAAACTACAGTTCCACTCCGAAGAACCATATACCTTGATGCAGAGGGAAATTACGAGTATAGAGGTCCAGGTTCGTCCGAAGAGTGAAGATTGGGGTCCCCCCCCCCTTATTTTGNTGATTGGTATATAGACAGTGGTGACTCATCCCACATGACTAATGATGTTTCTCAACTTGGTCAATCTACCCCCTACTTAGGTCTTGATCAAGTTATGGTTGCCAATAGTGACTGTATTCTCATTAAACACATTGGTTCAGCTCAACCTATTCTTTCTCTTACTCTATCCAATGTCCTTCTTGTTCCCCATCTTACAAAAAATCTTCCTTCTATTAGCAAGCTCACAACTGATAACCATTGTTCAATTAAATTCATTGATTGTGGATTTGTCATACAAGATCTAATCACGAGAATGGAGTTAGGCACTAGCAGATGCATTGATGATCTTTATGTGCTTGATTGAGGCCACAAAGCTTTTCTTGCTTCTATTACAAATAAATTGCAATGTGCTACCTTTGTTGTATCGCATGCACGCTCAGGGCATGCTGATGCACAAGGATCTGAGTCAGCTGATGCTGAGTTGTCAGACTGCACGTTGATTGTGCTGGAATACTTTAAGGTGGCAAATCAGTGCAAAGAGGGTAAAAAATCATGATCTTTCCTTGATTGGGACAGTTTTGGGCATGTTTCAGTATTTTGGTCATAACTTTGGCTATGGGTATCAGAATCACACATATGACTTGAATTCAAAAAGCTCTTTTCGACGCACACATCATGGGCACCCAGCTATGCTCGATGTGCATCATTTTTTAGGTCAAATTCTACTGTTTTTCCCTCTGATTTTCTATTTTTAATTATTTTTTACTTTTTATGATAATATTTCATTTATTGTTTTGGAAATGATTCTGAACTCAACTTGGGTTAGAGTTTTGGCAGATTACTTCTTTTATTATGTATTTAATGTTGGCATGATTATTGAAATTTTGTTATTTTTGATAAAATTTTGATACATTCAATTTTTAACTATTACAGCCCGGCTTGTGGGTTGATTTGATCATTCTTGAATATTGATAATTGTCATTGAACATCAGAGGTATTTTTTTTGTATTTTTAGGCGATTCTCTTATCTTTTTTCCTATGAATTATCTATTGAAACTAGCCGTCAAAGTAATCATTATTATGTCCAGCATCACATGCCTCTCATCGTGTACTTGATGTTATGAATAAAAATGCCTCTTATCTATTACTTCTATTTTGTCAAATCCAACTTTATGCTCTAGTTGTCAATTAGGCAAAAATCATAGGCTTACCTTTCCAATAAATGAATATTGCATCTTTGCCCCTTTAGATATCATCCATTGTGATTTATGAAGTCTCTCAACAATCAATTCCACACATGGATTTCGATTTTTATGTCATCTTTATTAATGATCATTCTAGATTCACTTGGTTTTATCCACTTAAAACTAAAGTTGACTTCTTAATGACTTTCATTAAGTTTCACAACCTTGTTGAAAATCAATTTTCCTCCACAATCAAAATGTATCAATGTGATGATGGAACTGGATTTACCAATTTGCGATTCAAAAGTCATTTAGACTATCATGGCATCCAACAAAGTATCTCTTGTCCATAAACACCTGCACAACAGTACTGCCAAAAAATAGCATTGCCACATCACAGAAGTTTGCCTTACCCTCATGTTCCACTCACATGTCCCTTCATCTCTATAGGTAGATACATTTCCCACTGCTATTTTCACTATCAATGTGAAGCCCATGTTTTATTTAGTCATTTGATGTTTGTAATTTGAAGCCCATGGTCTAATTTTGCTTTTTGTTGTTTGGGTGTGTGTGTGTAGAACTTTTTGTTGTTTGGGTGTGTGTGTGCTTCTACACACACACACCCATGGTCTAGCCCATATAAAAGCCCAACCCAAGACTTAAAGCCTAGCCCCTTCTCCCTAAAAATGACATTGTTTTGACCCTTTAGAAAAAACCCTAAAAATTTATTCCCTTCCCTCTCTCTCTTCCTTCCTTCTTTCCTCACACACCATGCCCCTCCTTCTCCCGATCTCTACCTCTCTCGCCTTATTGCAAGCTGCCACTCATCATCGCAGCTTAGCATAGATCTCAACCCAGCTCCGCTCTTCCATCCAACCCACGCCGGTGTCCCCCCTCCTAGCAGATCCACTCTCTCGTGCTTTGTTTCTCTCTCCATCAAAGCTCAGCCCCTTTTTTTCCTTCACCATCCTCCATGTCGTGGCACCATGTACTGCTGAGAGCTCCTCTACCTCCCTCTCTCACTTTTCACCCTATGCTAAACACCTCATCTTCCCCTCTCCACTCCCTATTCTCCCTTACTCTCTTTCATAAAGGCACCGTGAATGGCAGCAAAGAGACCGCACCTTAAGCACACCACCAACCACGGCAAACCCACTCTCTCGGGATTTCTGGCCCTCCCCTGTGCCCAACCGTGAGCCACCTTCAATCCATTCTTGTAGTCAACCTCTCTGTCATGACGCCGATTTCATCGTAAATAGCCACAGACAATACACGAGGTGGCGCTCCTCCATTTCCAACCACCACCATGAAGCTCAACCCTTCTTCCCTTCCCCAACACACACGGCCAAATTACCATAAAACTAGCAACAATTGAAATCCACCCCATTGCTTTCTCAGCCACCAACCAAAACCACCATAGTCCCTTACTCCTCAACCCAGCACCACCGCCCATGGCTAACCTCCATCATAGTCCCTCTATCTTTTTGCACTACCTTTGACAAACACAGGGAACATCACAATGCACACACTTCTTCTTATCCTCTGCCCAAGACACCCACACCACCAACAGTGCAATCACCATATCACCCATTGATAGGAACACCAACGGCCACCAACGGAGCTTGGGACGCCTCGATCACCCAAAAATCCTCCCCACACTACAAGTAATCCTTAGACTGACCTTTAAAATACTGGTGTTAGAGATTTGTGACATTGGGATGTGCAGTCTGGTTGTGAATATGTGAAGTAGCCGAGGGACCTGTAGAGTGTTGGAAAAAAATATTTGTATTTGGTTGTGAATTTTTTGTCAAGGGTCGGGGTGAAGCATTAAGAATGAAATATGGAGTTGTGATGTTGTGGTTTGAATTGTCTTGTGATTTTTTGGTTGTTTTAACTCACTTTTAATATTGTTATCATGTCATTCACTTTATTACTTCTTGCATGTTATTAAAATCTTAGGAATTGTACTATATTTATGTTTGTGCTGTAAACCTGAAAAAACTGATGGTTTTGGTGTCAAAATGTTAAAAATGTGATTTGGTGGGTGTGTGTGTATGTCACGACCCCAAGTCGAGATGTGACATTATCTAGGTGAAACTTCTCTAATAACTCGGGAGCATATAAAACTGAGTGATGTCCCAAGAGTTTTTGCAGAGCGACAACAGGCTCGGAGGAGACGGTAATGCTCTCGAGCCAACTCCGTGGCCTCTCTACTAAAGGAGGCTAGTGGGTGCCTGCTCACATACGTGTTAAGCGTGGAGATGGGCGTCGCTTGTTATAAATTCACACGCACAATCGATACCCGTAGTGCAACAAAGGGAGCCAGAATGTGGAGATGGTCCATATGGGAGACCATGGTGCATGCATTAATAAAATGATTGCATGGATTCATGTGAATCACGATCCCAAGTTGAGATGGGGTATTATCTTGGTGGAGTTCCTTTAGTCACTCAGGAGCATGTAAAATTGAGTGACATCGTCTGGGTTGTCGCTAAACGACAATAGACTCTAGCGAGACGGTAACACTCTCGAGTCAACTTCGTTGCCTCTCTGCTGATAAAGGCTAGAGGATGTCTGGCCATGTACACGCCAGATGAGAAGCTGTGCATCGCTCATTACGAATTCAGACACACAGTCATCACCTATGGTATGACAAAGGGAGCCAGAATGAGCGGATGGTTTATAGGGGAGATCATGGTGCATACATTAATTAAACGGTGATATTTTCAAAAGAAAATGTGATTTTTAGTGCGTAGTGTTTTTGTGTGAAAGTTGGAAAAGTATTGGTGATGTATAATAATGGTAAATATTAGAATCTTCTGAAATTTTCATTTTGGATAATTTCATATTTTTCCATGCGTGTATTTTTTAGTGTTAATATTTTGCTTCACAANTGATTGGTATATAGACAGTGGTGACTCATCCCACATGACTAATGATGTTTCTCAACTTGGTCAATCTACCCCCTACTTAGGTCTTGATCAAGTTATGGTTGCCAATGGTGACTGTATTCTCATTAAACACATTGGTTCAGCTCAACCTATTCTTTCTCTTACTCTATCCAATGTCCTTCTTGTTCCCCATCTTACAAAAAATCTTCCTTCTATTAGCAAGCTCACAACTGATAACCATTGTTCAATTAAATTCATTGATTGTGGATTTGTCATACAAGATCTAATCACGAGAATGGAGTTAGGCACTAGCAGATGCATTGATGATCTTTATGTGCTTGATTGAGGCCACAAAGCTTTTCTTGCTTCTATTACAAATAAATTGCAATGTGCTACCTTTGTTGTATCGCATGCACGCTCAGGGCATGCTGATGCACAAGGATCTGAGTCAGCTGATGCTGAGTTGTCAGACTGCACGTTGATTGTGCTGGAATACTTTAAGGTGGCAAATCAGTGCAAAGAGGGCAAAAAATCATGATCTTTCCTTGATTGGGACAGTTTTGGGCATGTTTCAGTATTTTGGTCATAACTTTGGCTATGGGTATCAGAATCACACATATGACTTGAATTCAAAAAGCTCTTTTCGACGCACACATCATGGGCACCCAGCTATGCTCGATGTGCATCATTTTTTAGGTCAAATTCTACTGTTTTTCCCTCTGATTTTCTATTTTTAATTATTTTTTACTTTTTATGATAATATTTCATTTATTGTTTTGGAAATGATTCTGAACTCAACTTGGGTCAGAGTTTTGGCAGATTACTTCTTTTATTATGTATTTAATGTTGGCATGATTATTGAAATTTTGTTATTTTTGATAAAATTTTGATACATTCAATTTTTAACTATTACAGCCCGGCTTGTGGGTTGATTTGATCATTCTTGAATATTGATAATTGTCATTGAACATCAGAGGTATTTTTTTTGTATTTTTAGGCGATTCTCTTATCTTTTTTCCTATGAATTATCTATTGAAACTAGCCGTCAAAGTAATCATTATTATGTCCAGCATCACATGCCTCTCATCGTGTACTTGATGTTATGAATAAAAATGCCTCTTATCTATTACTTCTATTTTGTCAAATCCAACTTTATGCTCTAGTTGTCAATTAGGCAAAAATCATAGGCTTACCTTTCCAATAAATGAATATTGCATCTTTGCCCCTTTAGATATCATCCATTGTGATTTATGGAGTCTCTCAATAATCAATTCCACACATGGATTTCGATTTTTATGTCATCTTTATTAATGATCATTCTAGATTCACTTGGTTTTATCCACTTAAAACTAAAGTTGACTTCTTAATGACTTTCATTAAGTTTCACAACCTTGTTGAAAATCAATTTTCCTCCACAATCAAAATGTATCAATGTGATGATGGAACTGGATTTACCAATTTGCGATTCAAAAGTCATTTAGACTATCATGGCATCCAACAAAGTATCTCTTGTCCATAAACACCTGCACAACGGTACTGCCAAAAAATAGCATTGCCACATCACAGAAGTTTGCCTTACCCTCATGTTCCACTCACATGTCCCTTCATCTCTATAGGTAGATACATTTCCCACTGCTATTTTCACTATCAATGTGAAGCCCATGTTTTATTTAGTCATTTGATGTTTGTAATTTGAAGCCCATGGTCTAATTTTGCTTTTTGTTGTTTGGGTGTGTGTGTGTAGAACTTTTTGTTGTTTGGGTGTGTATGTGCTTCTACACACACACACCCATGGTCTAGCCCATATAAAAGCCCAACCCAAGACTTAAAGCCTAGCCCCTTCTCCCTAAAAATGACATTGTTTTGACCCTTTAGAAAAAACCCTAAAAATTTATTCCCTTCCCTCTCTCTCTTCCTTCCTTCTTTCCTCACACACCATGCCCCTCCTTCTCCCGATCTCTACCTCTCTCGCCTTATTGCAAGCTGCCACTCATCATCGCAGCTTAGCATAGATCTCAACCCAGCTCCGCTCTTCCATCCAACCCACGCCGGTGTCCCCCCTCCTAGCAGATCCACTCTCTCGTGCTTTGTTTCTCTCTCCATCAAAGCTCAGCCCTTTTTTTCCTTCACCATCCTCCATGTCGTGGCACCATGTACTGCTGAGAGCTCCTCTACCTCCCTCTCTCACTTTTCACCCTATGCCAAACACCTCATCTTCCCCTCTCCACTCCCTATTCTCCCTTACTCTCTTTCATAAAGGCACCGTGAATGGCAGCAAAGAGACCGCACCTTAAGCACACCACCAACCACGGCAAACCCACTCTCTCGGGATTTCTGGCCCTCCCCTGTGCCCAACCGTGAGCCACCTTCAATCCATTCTTGTAGTCAACCTCTCTGTCATGACGCCGATTTCATCGTAAATAGCCACAGACAATACACGAGGTGGCGCTCCTCCATTTCCAACCACCACCATGAAGCTCAACCCTTCTTCCCTTCCCCAACACACACGGCCAAATTACCATAAAACTAGCAACAATTGAAATCCACCCCATTGCTTTCTCAGCCACCAACCAAAACCACCATAGTCCCTTACTCCTTAACCCAGCACCACCGCCCATGGCTAACCTCCATCATAGTCCCTCTATCTTTTTGCACTACCTTTGACAAACACAGGGAACATCACAATGCACACACTTCTTCTTATCCTCTGCCCAAGACACCCACACCACCAACAGTGCAATCACCATATCACCCATTGATAGGAACACCAACGGCCACCAACGGAGCTTGGGACGCCTCGATCACCCAAAAATCCTCCCCACACTACAAGTAATCCTTAGACTGACCTTTAAAATACTGGTGTTAGAGATTTGTGACATTGGGATGTGCAGTCTGGTTGTGAATATGTGAAGTAGCCGAGGGACCTGTAGAGTGTTGGAAAAAAATATTTGTATTTGGTTGTGAATTTTTTGTCAAGGGTCGGGTGAAGCATTAAGAATGAAATATGGAGTTGTGATGTTGTGGTTTGAATTGTCTTGTGATTTTTTGGTTGTTTTAACTCACTTTTAATATTGTTATCATGTCATTCACTTTATTACTTCTTGCATGTTATTAAAATCTTAGGAATTGTACTATATTTATGTTTGTGCTGTAAACCTGAAAAAACTGATGGTTTTGGTGTCAAAATGTTAAAAATGTGATTTGGTGGGTGTGTGTGTATGTCACGACCCCAAGTCGAGATGTGACATTATCTAGGTGAAACTTCTCTAATAACTCGGGAGCATATAAAACTGAGTGATGTCCCAAGAGTTTTTGCAGAGCGACAACAGGCTCGGATGAGACGGTAATGCTCTCGAGCCAACTCCGTGGCCTCTCTACTAAAGGAGGCTAGTGGGTGCCTGCTCACATACGTGTTAAGCGTGGAGATGGGCGTCGCTTGTTATAAATTCACACGCACAATCGATACCCGTAGTGCAACAAAGGGAGCCAGAATGTGGAGATGGTCCATATGGGAGACCATAGTGCATGCATTAATAAAATGATTGCATGGATTCATGTGAATCACGATCCCAAGTTGAGATGGGGTATTATCTTGGTGGAGTTCCTTTAGTCACTCAGGAGCATGTAAAATTGAGTGACATCGTCTGGGTTGTCGCTAAACGACAATAGACTCTAGCGAGACGGTAACACTCTCGAGTCAACTTCGTTGCCTCTCTGCTGATAAAGGCTAGAGGATGTCTGGCCATGTATACGCCAGATGAGAAGCTGTGCATCGCTCATTACGAATTCAGACACACAGTCATCACCTATGGTATGACAAAGGGAGCCAGAATGAGCGGATGGTTTATAGGGGAGATCATGGTGCATACATTAATTAAACGGTGATATTTTCAAAAGAAAATGTGATTTTTAGTGCGTAGTGTTTTTGTGTGAAAGTTGGAAAAGTATTGGTGATGTATAATAATGGTAAATATTAGAATCTTCTGAAATTTTCATTTTGGATAATTTCATATTTTTCCATGCGTGTATTTTTTAGTGTTAATATTTTGCTTCACTCACTGAGATTTTGCAAAAACTCATTGCGGTGTCCCAAACTACAGTTCCACTCCGAAGAACCATATACCTTGATGCAGAGGGAAATTACGAGTATAGAGGTCCAGGTTTGTCCGAAGAGTGAAGATTGGGGTCCCCCCCCTTATTTTATAATAAGAGTTATTAATATTTGAATTTTTTTTAATTTATTCAGATGACTGTAATATTTTTATGCTGAAATTTGGTAAATTTTGTGTCTTATGGATATTTGCTTAGTGATGTAATTTTAATTTTTGGTATTGCTAGAATTAATTACTACCCCTTTTAATTTTTTGCTGCAAGTTAACAACATATTATTGTATTGCATGTACACACACACTTGTTGTCACAATGTGCTAGAGGTATATGACAGGAGCGGCCAAAATCCCGACATCGTAACTCCAACCAAAACACAAGTGGGGGTCAAGGGTGCCACAATCAATNTTGGTATTGCTAGAATTAATTACTACCCCTTTTAATTTTTTGCTGCAAGTTAACAACATATTATTGTATTGCATGTACACACACACTTGTTGTCACAATGTGCTAGGGGTATATGACAGGAGCGGCCAAAATCCCGACATCGTAACTCCAACCAAAACACAAGTGGGGGTCAAGGGTGCCACAATCAACAGGCTCCCAACTCCATTTCTCCATGACAGATCTCCCTGTGAGGTTGTGTATGGTAAGTCACCTTCTTACTCCATTTTCTGAACCTTTGGCTGCTGATGTTTTCCATGTTTACATGATTGCAACTCACGTAAACTTGCTCCCAAAAGTGCCCCATGTGTTTTCATTGGTTACAGCTCTTTGCACAAAGGTCTTCTCTGCCTTGATTGATTAGCTCACAGAGTTTATGTCTCTCGACATGTCAATTTTGATGAACGGAACTTTCCCTTTGCTGGTACAAAGCCATCCTATCCCTCCTCTTTTCATCACCTTGTTAGCTTCTTTGAATTGTCACATTTCTCTTCTCAAACCAAATTACCTTCTTTCTCTACCACCTTCAAATGCCAAGTGCTCGTATCAATCCATATCCCCTCCATGTCAAACATGTGCTCTTGATCCCATTGTGTCCACTCAAAAAAGCTCCTCCTCTCCATCATCTTTATCAATTGATCAACCAGTAGACACCTCTACCACAAACATCCATCCCATGGTTACTCATGCTAAGGCTGGGATCACCAAACATAAAGTCTTCCATGCTTTTCAGCTTGTTCCTCAATCTCTCTTTCCTTCAAGCTCTTTTCACCATCAAAGAACCAAAGGGCTTCAAATCTACAAGTAAACATCATGAATGGCTAGCAACAATGGATGACGAAATGTGTTCTCTTTATCAAAATAATATATACTTGGACATTGGTACCTAAGCCTTCTCACAAAAATGTAGTTGACTATCGCTAGGTATTTAGCACCAAGCTCAAACCATATGGCACTATTGAGCTCTACAAAGCCCGATTGGTTGCCAAAAGATACACACAACTTCATAGATAAGATTTTTATCAAACTTTCGATCATTTTGTCAAGGATTCAACTGTCTATATCATCTTATCTCTTGCTACTGCACATAGCTAGCCTTTACAACAATTAGATGTCAAAAATGATTTCCTTCATGGATCACTGTTTGAAGAAGTTTATATGAAACAACCCCGGGGTACATCAACCTTAAGCTCTCCAACCATGTTTATTGCCTAAACAAAGCTCTCTATGGCTTGAAACAAGCCCCAAGTGCTTGGTTCCAGAAGTTCAACAACTTCTTACTTCACTTTGGTTCAGCAAAGCAAATTCCTGCCACTTTATCAACCACAAACCAGAAGACATCATCTATCTCTTGCTTTATGTTGATGAAATTGTAGTCACTAGTAACAACACCAAGTTACTGACTTCATTAGTCAACCAACTTAGTCATGCTTTCTCAATGAAAGATCTTGGGCCCTTACACTACTTCTTGGGAATTGAAGTCCAATCATCCTCCTTTGGTCTCTTCTTATATCAAACAAAATATGCATGTGATCTTCACAATCGCACTACTATGCTTGAGTGCAAACTAGTATCGACTCCAATGGTTGTTAGACAGAAGCTCACTATTGAAGGAACTCTATTTTTAGACCCCGACTCTATACAAATCTCTTGTAGGTGCCCTTCAGTATCTCACCTTCAACAGACCAGATCTCTCATATTCTGTTAACATAGTTTGTCAATTCATGCATGCCCCCGCCGATGATAATTTTTTATGCTGTTAAAAGGATACTCAGATATGTCAAAGGCACTTTGCATTTTGGATTCAACATTTCTCCTCAAAGCTCACCTACTCTATTAGCTTACTCAGATGCTGATTGGATAGGCTGCCCTGACACACATCAATCCACGTCTGGCTATGCAATTTTTCTAGGCTCAAACTTAGTATCGTGGAGTGCTAGAAAGCAACCCACTGTATAACAATCTAGTGTCGAGTCTGAGTATCGATCCCTTGCTACAACTGCTGCTGAGGTGACTTGGATATGAAACCTTCTCCAAGAGCTCCAAATAAATCTTTCACGTCCTGCCACTTTGCTATGTGATAATCAAAGTGCAATTTTCTTATCTTGTAACCCTGCTTCTCAAACTCGAGGAAAACATATTTCTCTTGATTACCACTTCGTTCATCAACAAGTGGTTGTCGAACAATTACCTGTCCAACAAATGCATCATGTGTACGTAAATGATTGAAACAAATCATAATAATACTACCAATATATCAATGATTTTCATTCTTTTCCGTGATGATCGATCATCATGATCATGTCTCAACCCATCATGATTTTTTAGAAGAAGAATTGGATGTATACCTAACGTCCTTGACGATCGATAGATATATATATATATATATTTGGAATTTCAAATGCCATATATAGGAGAGGGGCCCCCATAATTATTGTCCTAGAGTAATAAAAAATGATGCATGGCAATTACCACAAAAGGCCGCAAAATGAAAGCTAAGGGGGAAATGAGACCATATGAGTGGTCCTACTCATGATGATTTGATCACTGCCATGAAAAATGTCGTTGTTACGTACGTAGAAACTGTAATATAAACATGCATGGATGGGTATATTAACATTGTCTAGGCTGAAGCAATTTGATAAAACATCTACCTTATAATTTTTCGTAAACAATAGTATATCTGATCAACTTTCTTTCAGTTTTGATATGTCTGTAGAATCACACATGATGAGATATGAACAGCATGTAACGATCGACAGAATATCTTTAGATAGTAATATATATTAAGAACTAAATAAGAATGAACATGATCACAGGTGAAGGATAGATAGGGGAGAGGCCGAGTGGTGGAGGTAGGTAGGTACGTAGGTAGCTAGATAGAAAAATGAGAATGATCGAGAAGGGTGGTAGGTGAGAGAAGAAAAAACACAATAGCATAAGAATAATCTCTCCTAACTATCCTAGCTATATATCATATATATCCTATGGATCAAGGAGGGAAGGTGCATGCATGAAAGGGCAAAATATTGGTGTTATTTTCCTGAATAAATAAAGCTTTGTAAGCTGGGAGGGATGGGGAGAGAGAGAGAGAGATCAGAGAGAGCAGAACTGAGCAGATTGTGGAGGTTTGATGTTTTGGGAAGGAATATGGGAGGAGATATGGGTACGTAGGAGTTTAATGTTTTGGAGAGAGAGAGAGAGAGAAGAGTGGGAAAAGCTTCTCTCTCTACCTTCTCTTTCTCTCACTAAAAGGTTCTTTATAATAAGTTGGTTCTTCATTTTGCAAGTTATCTACCATAAGATGGTTAATAAAAGATCAGTAAAAAGCTAGCTAGCTAGCTAGCTAGGGATCAATTAATAGTGGTATTCATATATAATTAATTTCTTCTATAATATTGGAGAAATATTCATGTTGTGCGTTTTAGGCAGAGAAGCATCGAATTATCATCATTATTTAATCTTTTGTTAAAAAAAAATGAATTTTTATTAAGCAAAAATTCATCGAAGAAAGGATATTACTGGAATATAATATCATCAAGGAGGCCAGCATACTCCTAATTAATTAAGTCTCAACTATATGATACATATACATATATATATATATAT
>QEOT01002783.1:191128-204539 GCA_003123785.1 Pterocarya stenoptera | reverse complement strand
TTACTGTCTCAGATCTTATTATCAGTAATCCTAGGAGTTGGGATATTCCAAAAATGCAAAATCTCTTTGATCAAGCAAGTATAGCAGAAATACAAAAAATACCTCTCTCAGCCAGGTCATCTGAACAAGACAAAGTTGTTTGGGCGCTAAATCACAATGGAAAATACTCTGTTAAAACTGCTTATCAGGCAACATTAAGCAGTCAGGTCTCTGATCAACATGTCCACTCACTTTTCAAGCCAATGTGGAGCCTCAAAATACATGATCGACATAAATTACTGCTCTGAAAACTACTTTGGAATATTCTTCCTACTAAATCACGAATTGGTGATTTCATTCCGCATCAAGAATCAGAAGAATGTCCACTCTGCAACCAAGACAAAGAGACTCCTAAGCATCTTTTTATAGATTGTCCCATCACTAGAATTATGTGGCAACAAAGCAGTTGGCCCCTCAATCTTGCAAGATTGCCTATTGATTCTATTGCAGACTGGATCAAAATGATCATCTACCCAGATAAAGAGTTAGGCCTCAGAGTAGATGAAAAGCATCAGTTCCAACTTTTTGCAGTTATAATGCTAGATTTTATTTGGAGAAAAAGAAACGACATCGTCCACAATCATACCTCTTGGTCAATGGTAGAAGCAAATATCCAGCTGAAACACATCTATGAAGATTATAAAGAAGCTTGGAAAGGAAAACAGAGTCAACAAAGCAAGAAAGAAGAATGGAAAATTCCTCCACCAAACTATCAAAGCTTCTCTTTTGATGCAGCAGTACGAGAAAGTTTCTCTGTAGCCTCAGTAATACAAAGAAATCAAAGTGGAGATATTCTATGGATACTAACGGAAAAATTACTAACAACGATTCCTCTAGTGGCAGAAGCATTGGCAGCGCTGCTAGCATCCAAAATGGCTTCTGCTCATAATCTAGCAATTATAGAAGGTGATGCTCAGTCGGTTTTCACTTCTATTGAGAATCCAAGCTCCACTCCTTTCTGGAATATCTCAACCATCATTGGGGACATTCTCTTTATCTCCAGACATCATCAAGACTGGAAATTTACTAAAATTCATCGATCTCAAAATCGATGTGCGCACTCAGTGGCGCAATGGGCAGCTACCAATAATGTTTTTAACAGCCTACCCTTAGATAATATTCCTACATGTTTCCTTCATATTGATAGTGTAAAAGATCCACCTTGAACTTTTGTACTTTATTCATATATATAACATGCTTGATTAGGAAAAAAAAAAAAAAAAAAACTCCCCTCATCTGCTCCACCGGTGTGTAGGCCCCACATGCTTCAATATTTTGCAAAATTATTGTCAAAAAAAAAATGATAGTTGCAGTCGTGAGTACACAAGTAATGCACAATCACTTTGAAAAAAATAAATAAATACGAGATTCATACAAAAAAAAATAAAAAATTTAATAATAGACTTTATTTTTTTTCAAAACAATTGCACGACGTTTACGCAATTCGTAACTGTATGTAACATTATTCTTTATCAAATAATGCGGGAAATAAAATTTTCAATAATCACTACAAACATGGGCATGTTTGTAAAATAACTTCATTTCTCGTCAGGTCAAGAACTAATGACTTGATGGTATATGATCTGGTTCTCCTAATAAAAAATATAATCCGAAACACCACCCTCTTATCAAAAAAAATATATGATTATATTAAATAATATAAAATAAAAAAAAAGACTGTGCATGGATTATTATTAGTAAAATAAAACTACATCGATATTAAATTTTTAAATTTATTAAACAATATTTTTTCAATTAAAAAAAAGCAAAAAGAACTCCTCCACTGTCTGCATTTCAATTTTTAATTAGTCACCCCTTATTTCTTTTTGGGCCCTACATTGGAATGTGCAATATTCTTTTCATGCTCAATGACAAAACAAAGTCAGTCTAGGCTCAGAGCTAGAGCTTTATATAATCAATGCTTTAAATCATGCTTGATGTAACTTGTCCTTTATGTGGACCAACTTAATGGCAGTCACGTGCATTGACATGAAAAAATATTGGACCGACCTCCTTCACTCTTACTACATTTAATTATCATATACCATATTGAATTCACTCACTCGCCATTGATTATGTGATTTTACCAACACTTTGCTTTTCTTGTGACCAGAAGCCTTGGCTCAGAACAGCAGCCTCAAAAAAGTGATCCTATTTAATGAAATTTATAGCTTCAAACAACAAACACATGTATATAGTAGTGATTTTAATTTCTCTTTCACGAGGAGTAGCTTTACACATTGATTATTCCATTAAATGCGATGACAAGCTTTTCTACTTGCAAATGAGTATTGAGCACTCCCAACGGGTTTTGTAAAACTTATTTTTATGTAAAATTGAAGAAAAATAGTTCAAAACTACCTCTAATGGATCATCTATTTTTTATTTTGCTACAGTGTTCAGCTACATGTAGCGTGAATGGTACACAAATGTAAAAATATTTTATTTATTTTTTCTCTTTTCATATACTTTGTCTCCCACAATACTTTCTCTCTCCTTGTACTTTTTTTCCAACAAAATATTAAATAATATAACATTTAAATGATGTAAAGAAAAAATAAATAAATTGATATATGATATATTATAAAAATCAATATGTAAAATAGAAAAAGTGAGTTTTGCTGTCGTATTTTAAAAGATAGGATACATAAACTTTTGAGAGTGCTCTAAAGGATATAATTTACCTCTTCTTATCTATTTAAATTTTTTAGACAGTTTATAATTTTACATGATAATACAACAGAAGTCTCAAATCCTAACTCTACACTTTATACAGTTAATTAAATATTTCATGTAATCGGCCTTCTTATTAAGGGGGTCTAGCCGACACATGAGGGTGAGTATTAAAGAATATAAATAATCAAATCTATCTATTTTCATTAAGCTTAAACTTTTGGATTAAGTGGTAATTTCATACAATATCAACTTTTAGGACAAGTAGTGCTTTTACCAATAATATTAGACTTGCAAATATAAATTTTCATCAATAATAACTTTAAATACGCATATTAATTCCTCGAATATCCGAGTTGTCTCTCACAATTAGGACATGGGAGGGACTCAACTGTTTCTTGTAGCATAATCAGTTTAAAATTAGTTATTAGGTATAGTTTATTCATAATTATAGGGCTTATTTATAGTACTAATCTTATATCATGATTAAAAAGGTCAAAGGATTAACTAAATTAATATAAAAGAATTCTAGAAAAATAATCATTATTAAGATTGAGAAGGGTGGGCTTTTGTGCAACTGCAAGTCTGCAAGGTAAGTAAGGGGGGTTTAGAAATTAGAAGTGGCAGCTTTAGACTGGAAGGCGTGCGAAGCCCATTGCTCGAACTTCCACGCATATCTTCAATTTCTGCTACATATGTGCTAAATACAATTCATAAACCCAAAAAAACAGAAAACAAAATCGTCATTACCAAAGAAATGAGTAGCATCAACTAAAAAAAATAAATATTTTTAACTATAAATAGATTTCACAAAAAGAAATTTATAAATTGATGTGGTGTGATGTAGTACGTTAGATTATAAATCTATTTTTATTTTAAAATAGATCTAACGTATCACATCAAAGCATGTCAGCTTATAGATTTATTTTTGTAAAATCCTTCAATGCATGTACCACTTCTCTAAAAAAACAAAAAAGAATTCTAAAACCTTGTGGAATAACCAAACATAGTTAATTAATTAAGTATGGCCTTATATTTTACTTCGATGAACTTTTAAATTTTGAAATATATTTTACAATAAGTAACACAGTCATGCAATGCCTATAGCATATATATATATAAATATATATATATATATAATGGCAGTTCAAAACTATATGTATTTAAAATATTTATATACATAATGTATGTATGTATAACGGTAGTTCAAAATTGTCGAAAGAGAAATGATATTTACAATCTTGAAATGTACAAGCCTCGCACAGTCTTAGGGTTTAACAAGTCTCGTGCACCTATTTTGAAAAAAATAGATAAATATAAAACCTAGATAAAAAATTATTTTTTTAATAGTAGATTCTACTTTTTTTCAAATGAAATGCACAGGACTTACACGTCCTAAGTCTGTATCTAGCCTTAGGCCTCATTTGGATATTGAGATGAAATGAAAATCTATAAATAATGGTAAAATAGTTTAAGTTTAGATATTTTATGTAGTTTTGTGAAAAGAGAAAAAAAAATTAAATAAAAATATTATAAAGTTAAAATATTGTTATAATATTATTTTTTTAATATTATTTTTATTTTGTGATTTGAAAAAATTAAATTATTTTTTGTGATTTTTTTTAATTTGTAATAATTATGTACTAATTAGATGAAAAGTTAAAAATTTGAAATTGAAAAATTATTTTTATTTTAATGATGTTTGATATTGAGATTGGATGAGATATATCTCAACATCCAAACGGTGATACTCTTCTATTAGACTTGCAACCAGATATTTTTTTAGAATACTATTATATTTACAAACGAGTTATACAAAAATAATCATATAAATTGATGTAGTTTCATCTGATCTATTAGTT
The DNA here is from genome assembly GCA_003123785.1 of Pterocarya stenoptera. Classification (NCBI taxonomy): domain Eukaryota; kingdom Viridiplantae; phylum Streptophyta; class Magnoliopsida; order Fagales; family Juglandaceae; genus Pterocarya; species Pterocarya stenoptera. Next base: position 199,965 of record QEOT01002783.1, on the reverse strand, counting down.
ATATTTTATAATAAAATTAACTTTATAATATGACAAACCATATCGCGTCAATTTGTGAAATTATTTTTAGAGTAATTCTACATAGAAGCCACTGTAGTGGTGCACTCGTTGCACTCACTACGTGGCTGCCGTTAGATCTCTTTTTTTTTCATCTTCTCCCTGTATGGTCTAAATAATGCCACATCATGTGTGTAAAATGACTTCTCCAAACAATAGCTTCTATCTATATTTATTCTTATTTTTATGTAATTATTTTATGGTTAAAGTATTTTTTTTTTTTTTTTTTTTTTTATGTATTCAATATATCGGTAAACGAACTTATTATATGGAATTGGAGTTGGCCAAAATAAAACATTGAAAGAATAAAAAAATAAAATAAAAAACCTGAGGCAAAGTTCCACTTGCACTAGCTGTCAAGTCTTTTTGTCACCTTTTGTCATGAATTATATTCTACACCTTCGAGTGCTAAATAGAATGTCAAACTTCAATTCCCTTGCATAAAAATATTGGCCAAAGTAGGCTTGATAATGCAGTGCTCACCAAACAACACAAAAAACAAAAACAAAAAAGTACAACAGTCAAAATTCCTCACAACACTTTCTACCCTTCAAAGTTCCAAAAATTATTACAAAGTGGTAGCATGGGGGACCCATTTGCAATAAGAAATATATATATATTTAATTTCTAATGTTACATACAATCGTGAAATATATAAGTGTCGTACAGTCGTTTTAAAAAATAATAGAATCTATTATTAAAAAATTAATTTTTTTCACGTAAATCTCATACTTTTTTTTTTAAATGATTGCATCATGCTTATATACTTATGACTGCAACTTTCATTTCTCATTTTTTATTCGGGTTGGAATTTTATCTGGCCACTTGATTTGCTCCCAAACCCATAGCTCTGTTACATGACACACCAAAACTTTTTCTCCCCCCCTTTCAGCAAGAAACTGCTAAAGATTTTATAAATCTAGCTCTCTGTTTTTCAATTTAGACCCACACACCTCAAAAGAAAACAAAATTTAAGGCAATAGGAAAAAAATTTAAGGCAAAATTTAAGGCGTGAATCTTGTGTTGAAGTAAGGTAGATACTTCTCATTTGTACCATAAAATTTCTATGGTAGCCCACGGTATCGACCAATGCTCGACTTGAAAATACATCTGTAGTTTCTCGCCATCCAGGTCTCCTGTCTAGTTTTAATCAAGGAAGATGCTACTAATTGATGTGACATATTTTTAGTAGTTTCACAGGTTAATCACTTAAGGGTCCGTTTCGATTCACAAATTTTTTCAACTCATTTCATTTTTATTATTATAATTTTTTTAAATTCTTACATAAAATATAATAATATTTTTTTTCAAATCTCAAAAGAATCTTTCTAAATTTTCATATAAAATATAATAAACAATTCAACTTTTTCAAATCTTAAAATAATAATAATATTAAAAAATATTATTCTAAAAATATTATTTTCTACTATTCACAAATCATCTTAATTAATCTTTAAATCCAAACCACCTAAATAATAATAATAATGAGAGCTTAAAACATGATATTTTCAGTCAATATAATTTGAGATTGACAAATTTAGTATGACCAACATCCTCTCTTATTCTTTTGGTATCAAAATAAATCATGAGTTTCTAAAAGTAAAATCTTCTTATGATTAGTTTGTGTATAATCTTTAAAATATGATAACATATTTTTTAAGAGAATTCTTATAAAGGAGATGTCACAAAATTAAACTTACAAACTGTTTACTTTTTTTTAATACGTTAGATTTATTTTACAGTAAAAATAATTTTACAATATAACATACTGCAGAAAGTCACGTCTGTTTATAAATTTACTTTTTTAGGATCTCCTTACGGTTAAAACATTTGTTGTTTTTCAAAACTGGACCTATATATTTTTCGAATTTGACATATATGTTTTTAGCTTACTTTAGAGCATTTTAAATTGTCATGTTTAAATATTACTCGGAGAATTCTAATCTTTGTAAGGAAGATGGGAATACATAAATGCATACTCAATACAAAACATTTGATAGTTTTCATGAATGTTCTTTCTTTGCATAGAACTTATGAATTTGGAGTTTTTTCTTATGAATAATCTCAAATATATCCCCTAAAGTTCTCTCAAAATGAGCATCTTATATATTTCTCTCTCTTCTATTTGAGATCTTTAAGTTCAGATAAACGCGTTTGCCTACACATAATCGGTATGTTAACAGTTAACACATCACTTATGAAATAGATCTCATCTCAAAATTCTCATTTTATCTCATCTCGTCTTATACCATCTCTTTCATAAACATAATTCAAATACAAAATGTTCAAATTAATCATTATAACTTTTCAAATTTTTAAATAAAAAATAATTCAAAATTTTCAAATTCTCAAACAAAAATAATATTATAAAACTATATTTTAACAATACTTTAACTTTATAATATTTTTTATTTTTTTATTTTTTTCTTTCTCAAAACTCAAGAAATACTCAATTTAAACTATCTTACTACTATTTACAAACTATCTTACCACTATTTTCATAAATTTGCATCTCATCTCACTTTTCAAACAAGTTCTAATATTTTTTTAGCATAGTTAATATGAAGAACTTCTACATGTAAAAAAAAAAAAAAACCTTCCAAATAAATATTTGTTTCTCCGAGAGCAACTTGACCAAATGCACATAAATACGTGAATACATATTTACCTCGTGAGGCAAGCTTAAAAGATCTCCGAATGATATGTTGATGATGTAATACCAAATCCCAAACGAACTTTACAGAGGTATACATACCAAACTTTGGATCTAACCTAGGCAGCAAAAGCAGCCAAAAACTCAACTCAAGCCCCCACTGCCTCACCCTCAACCCCACCAGCCTATTGTTCATTTTCTCCAACTCCAAACACCAACATTTCACACCAACAGCCACCATTACAGGTCCACTACCAATCTAGCTTTATTGATTTGCACTCCCAGTACACCTCCATAATCATAAAAGCTGAAGCTTGAATTCAACCCAAAAACACACACAGGCACTCGCATTTCCTCACACAGAGAAAGAAAAACCCTTTCTTTGCACCAATGTCCCCGAACTCCTCTCTCTTTTCTTTCTTTGTTTTCTTCTCCATTCTCTTGCCCACCTTTCTGGGTCTGCACAACCCGGACCCTGCCACAATCCAATCGTTAGGTTCAACCCCATCTCCACCAGCAACTATTCCTGCATTCCCCGAACAATCCAATTTGGCTGGCTGCCCCCTGGACCTCCCGCATGAGCTCTTCCATGGGATAAAGAGCGCGTGTGGTTCCACAAAGGGCGGCGCCAATGGGCAGCTCCGGCGAAGCCGCTGCTGCCCTGTACTGGCTGCGTGGCTATACTCCGCCTACTCTGGGACTGCCTTGGGCAGGGCCAGCAGAGTGGGCGCTGCAGTGGCGGCTCGTAGTAATACGACATCCTACGACCTGCCATTGCTGCCGGATGATTCCGAAACCTGCGTGGATGACTTGGGGAAAGCCCTAAAGGCAAAAGGAGTTGAGTTGGTGAGACCCAATGAGACCTGCGATGTGGTGTACTGTTACTGCGGCATTAGGTTGCACCCATTGAGTTGTCCTGAGGCGTTTAAGGTGACCCAGCAAGGGAAACTGGTTGGGGATGAGAGTGTGAAGAGGTTGGAGCGGAATTGCTTGAGTAGCAGCACCAATGTGAATGGATTTCCAGGTCTTGGTGGGTGCTCCAAGTGCTTGCGCAGTCTCCATAAGGTGAGTTCTTTTCTCTGATCGATAATTGGTTTGTTTCGATATAATTTCATTTATCTAATTGATTTTCTCCTTGAAAATCACATCCTTTCTTTTGTTCTGATTTGCACTTGAATGGGTAGGGGGAAGGATGAAGAAGAACAATCCGATTAAATAAAATGGTCTCTTCTGAATCTCGAGTCTTTTGCCAAGCTTTGTAATTGGGAAAGTTTTTCCTGCCTTTTTCTCATCTGGATCACCGTCAAACTCTTTTAGGGGAAATTCGGGACGCTCCACGAGAGCGAGTTCATTGTACGCTTGGTGCAAAAAAGAAAACACCAGGCCTGACTGACATCACTAACCTTATCTTAAACCCAGAGAGTACGACAAGTTTTGCAGGAATGCAGAACAACAACAGAGAATAGAAATACGAGAGAACGTGAGATTTGTTTATTTTAGTTATTTTTTCCAGTGAGCAGCAGATCAGAGTTGTCTGAAAACTGAAGTAAGAAGTAGACTCTTACACGCGCCCATAGGCGAGTTGAACTGCAATCCTATAACATAAACAATGATTATGGTCACGAGTTTTCTGTTAGAATGATTAATTTTAGGCACCTAAAATGGTGCTGAAAAAAAAGTGCTTGGAGAGGTACTTGTCTTTGATCAGTGTGTGTATTCTTATACGATCAAAATTTGCAACAATAATGCAGTTCTCTGTTTTTAATAGCTTGATCAATGCATCAGTTTCTAGAAAAGTTTGAATTAAGTCAAGGTAACCAGAGCCCATCATCAAGAACAGCTGTTGTAGCTTTTTCACCATTTTTTTTTTTTTTTGTTTTTTTTGGCAGAATATGACAAAACGCATGCACAGTCGAGTTTTGGAATTTTACCCCCCAATAATGTTTGTTTGTAAGTTGATCTGGTTGTTGAAGTCAAGTTCACAGAATATATTGTTTATGGCCTATCTTTTGTCATTTATTCTTTTAATCTAAATCCAATTTCAATTTATTTATGTTGGTTAGATTTGTTTGTTCAGTTTGAGAATTGTTGTTTGCTTTAAAGGCTTATTTTAACAGATTGTGATTAGATGTTGCATCTACACCTACAAATTGTTAGTTTAAAAGCTTTCATCCACCAAACTTGTGTTTGCTCAATCAGTGGGAATGCATCATGTTGTTTTCTAATGGAGATAGTGATCTTATGTAGCTTAACAAGAAGAAGGCTTCCAATTCAAGTAAATCTGAGGACAGGACCACTAAAATGCACAACAAAGATTGTCAGCTAATGGGTCTGACATGGCTTCTTGCCAAGAACCGAACGGCCTACATCCACACAGTTTCGGCGGTCTTACGAGCAATCATGATGAGCGAGGATGGCTCCCATCCTCAATCTTGTGCTCTCAACAGTGACGGAATGCCTCTCGCGGTTGATTCCTCCGAAATCTCCGGCCATTCTTCATCAAACAACCTTAGAGCACCCATCAACCTCTGCTCGTTATTGCTTTGTTTGCTGTATTTCCTCTCAATTTTATTGTCCACCCGGATTCATTAGACCTATAATTCATTCATGATTGTTGTACTCTTTTCTCTTCCTGGTAATATGACATGCCCTGTTTCTCCTCTGCATCTGTTAGTGTAGTTAATTGGAATTCGTTATTTCTGTCATCTGAACAAGAATGTGTGAACTTTTGTTGTTTTCTGCATAGACAAAGAAGATATTTGGTCCAAATTTGAAAGGGAATTTTGAGGTGGGGCTCCAATAGCATGTGCTATAGAGACTACTGTTCTGTTCTGGAGAGACAATTTTTGGTAATTTGGTGAGTAGTTTTGTGTCATTAATATGGAACAGTTGTGTGTCTCATGGAAAATTTATGGACTGTCAACATCTCCCAACAACGGTCCTTTATCTTCTATGGCTCATATGTGCAGAAGATGAAGGAATTTGTCATTCCTGAATAATTTGCTGCCAAGCTGAGCAGGGCAAAGGCAAATGTCCCATATCTTAGGATATTGAAAAAACAAAAACTATATTTATTTGAAAACCAAGTATGCAAAATAATTAAAAAAATTATATGTTCAGTAAAAAGCTAAAAATACAAATTATTATAAAATAATGTTCGAAGAATCTGATGCCACATAAACATGTCATGCACATCAATCTAATTTCCAGCTTTCAATGTGTGAAAATAGAAAAATCTGCGATGGGAGTGCATTAGTTTTGCTGAAATTTTAGTTACCAAGAACTAGAAATACGAAGGGGAACAGCTTAGAGAATGGAAGACAGCAGAAAGAAGGATACCCAATTATTAAGAATTATAAATTCCTATAAAATTTTGAAAGGATGCCATGTACTTGTTAACAACATTCAGCCCAATTCAAAAATATAATATATTGAAGAAAAAATTTATTTATAACCTTGCTTATTGACACGTCAAATACATTATTGCTAAATAGAAGATTGGCACATCAGCTAGCATAAAAAAGTATTTCTGTTTTGAAGTATTTGAAAGCAATACGAGAAAAGTAAAGGAAAACAATAAATCAATTACACGATACAAAAATTTATATAGTTCGGCAATATGTTTACATTCACGGAGTTGCAGAGGATTTTATTATATTGAAGAATGACAAAACATACTTTGAGGCGAAATACATTATTCCAGATGGTCATACTATTTATAATAAACACATATATAAGGTTATACGACGAAAATTCTAATTATTCAATTATCGCGTTATTTGCTCAAGCGAGTCTTGAGGGAACTCTCTGTCTAATATTTGCTCGAGCAAGTGTCGAGCACACTTTTTGTCTAAGTTTCGTTCAAGCAACCTATCACGCAAATGTCTAGCCAACATTCTGTTTGGCAATTCTCGAATAACAACACGGGTCAAAAGATTGTTACAGAGGCTTCACCCCCTTACCCCCACGTATCAGCCTAAGCCTCATTGAAAATACATAAAAAGGCCGTAATGAATCCTTGGCGAGTTAGGTCATCAAATCGAGCTACCACAAGAATAAACTAGCCTCCACAAACCTAACAATTTCATAATTTAGCAAACATGAATTATTTCCTTCATGGTTCATTTCCATCATTAGTTCCTATGTTCTAAAATTTTGCACAAAAAATATCTTGGTTTTCGACTCTTGCATTTCATTTCTTCCATCCATCTCCTGTCTAGCATTCTGTGATAACATTTAATCATGAGGAAATAAATTCTTAAAAACCAAAAAACAATACAAAATAATCTCTTAAAACAAGGTTTGATCCTCTTTGGTTCACCACGTCAAAATATGAGAGGCATGCTACTAGAGACACAAAGGGTTCCCACAAAGAGATCACATACACTGATGTGACACACTACACGTCTCTCTCTCTCTCTCTCTCCCCCATTTCCCTATTTCTTTCTCCCTCCTAGAGTGGTTCCCGACAACCATAGATGGCCAAAGGACGATGACCGTCAACCACACAAGCTATCGACTCAGATCCTGACCACCCCGGCCACCTAGCGGCGGCCACACACACAGTGTGGGAAATGCACCAACGTGCACGGCGAGCTGTTGTGAGCTCCAAGCTGACAATGCTGCTTGGACCGTCGGTGTCTTCTGCCCACCCTGAGGTGGTCCCCAACCACCATGGCCGACATGGAGAGAGGGCATAGGTAAAGGGTAGGGGTGGCGGGCACAGGGGGAAGGGGAGAAAAAAAGAGAAAAAAAATAGTAGGGAGACGTGGCACGTTAGCAATGTGCCACATCAATTTGTGGAAACCCTTTGTGGGATTTCTTTGTATATATAGTGTTTTCCTTTAAAAATGAACTTAAAGCATTTCTCTAAAAAATAATGTGTAAAGCAAATATGCTTTTAGCCCCAGTTTAGATTGGAAATTCATCTCAACTTATTTCATAATTACAACTTTCTCAAATTACCACATGAAATTTAATAAACAATTCAACTTTTTCAAATCTCAAAACAATAATAATATTAAAAAAATAATATTCTAATAATATTTTATTCAACTCATCTCTAAATCCAAACCGGACAGGTTCTTGGTTTTCTTAATTAGAGCTTAGGTTGTTAGAATGAGCTCATCTTATTCCAAATCAATTATTAATAAGATTTATTATTTTTTTAACTTTTCATAAAAAAATTAAACCCATCCAATTTATTTCATATATTCAAATACATATTTTAATTTATTTACATTTAAACACATTTCAATGATACTCGTAAAATATTACCATTTATAAATCAATTCAATTCATTTAAAATCACCTAGCATCCAAACTTAAAAGGTTATGATCAGCTTATAAACCGGAATGCTTGCAATCAGAAGCCCATCCCCTTTCTCCCATGGTTCAACGTCTCTTCATCTTCTCGAATATTGAGGCTCATCATTGTGTTCCAAAGGAAAACTCAAGGTTTTCTGCGTCCATGTTGTCCGTTCCAATCTGAATCGAAACACGAGACATTATCTCATGCTCTTCCAACGCATTCTGAGAACAGTAACAAGATAAAGCTACATTTCTTTTGAATAGACCGATAATGTACATCTAAAACTGATATAAATTGATGTGTCTTCATAGAATCCGTTAGATTTATTTTATAATATAGATAATTTTACAATCTGACGTACTATATCAAACTACATCAATATGTGAATTTATTTTTACGTAATCCTTTTGTAACTATTTTCCTAATAATATATAGAAGCAAAGAAATAGACCGACAATGTANCTTTTGTAACTATTTTCCTAATAATATATAGAAGCAAAGAAATAGACCGACAATGTACATCTAATAGTTACGAATAATAATAATATTTACAAACTCAATTCTTTTTCTGTAAAGAAGTTAGCCTCATCATAAAAATGTTTGAAAAATTAATTTTTTTCTTAGCTCAATTTTTTGACGAAAGGTCATCACCGACAACACTCAAAACTGGTGTAAAAGCTAATACACACGGATGTTCATAGAATGTGCGTTGAAAATGTATGGGTCGCATCTTTGTTGTTTTCTTCGCGAATCGCGGTGAAAAACTGTTCACAGAATGTGCGTTGAAACGTGTTGTTTCCTTCGCGTCCTTTTCCT
>QEOT01002783.1:124620-182139 GCA_003123785.1 Pterocarya stenoptera | reverse complement strand
TTTTTTTTTTTTCTTAATAGTTAAGAAAATGTTTTTTAGATAATTTTGTGAATTCTTTTTATATGTTTAAAATATTTTTAAAAAAAATTAAAATAAACTTACACGTTCGGTGAGAACTTTTGGTAGACGTAGTAGTTCCCTATTTTAAAAGTTCTTTTTATTTGGAACTTAACTGTGAATAAATTTGATTTTTTTAACTTCTCTTACAAATTACTTCTTCTTAAGAGAATCCTCAGTGAATTAGCTAAAAGCTAAATCTATTGAGTACTTAGTTATTAGAGAACAAAATAGGATCACAATGAATAATTGGAATTTAGCTACAATGACTCTCAAAATAATTTCTACATTTGAATGTTTCTGTATATAGACCAAATACTTATTTTATCAATTATTTCTCTCTCATTTCTTTTACAACAACGGCCCTCTTCATTCCCTCTCAAAAAACTAGACGCGCTTCTCCCCACCAAGCTCAAGAGCTTCATCTTCGACTGGAGAGACCCACCACCACATTAACAGTACTACACCACCACCCCAAGTCTCATCAGCAAAAATGCCACCGCATCACCGGTGGGGAAGGTGTCCTCCAAACCAATGTATAAATAAATTATTGTTTATTTTTAAACTTGAACTGAGATTAAAAAAAAAAATCTTTTTTCCAAATAAGTATATTGTAACAACAACAATACCACAACCAAATATAAATCTTTTCTACGAAATTATAGATTTGTCATTGTTTGTTTGAGATCCTAAAAGTAATGACAAATGTGAGGTGGTAAAATATATCATGCCCGAAATAGTTTTAAAGACCCAATTCATCAAAGGGCCATCATTAGAAGATGAAGGTATGAGAGAAAGAGAGGGGACAAGAAGAGACTAGGAGGTGAGGGTGTCAAGAGACATGAGAGTGTTAGGAGAAAGTAGGAGAGGGAGAGGGGGTTAGACACACAAAACAGACATCTCTCACCAATACCGAGGTGCATGCATGAAGAGGGTCAAATAAAAGGGACAGGGTGCCTACGGTTTCAGGGATTGTTTTGTTCTTCTTTGACTTTTTCTTCAACCTAAGAGCTCTAGAGAGAACCTCTTGATCTCCAACAAATAGATCTGCAACTCCTATTATACAGTAAGAAATGAAAGACTATGAAAGATTGTAAACAAGCTGATTATAGTGGAATCTCTCCTCCCCAAACTCTCATGGACGTAGGCCTAGTGCCAAACCACATAAATCTGTGTGTTCATTTCTTCTTATTTTCTCTGCATTTAAATACTATTCATCGCTATGGATGTACACACCGGCACCGTACAACCACACCAGATCATTGCTGAGAGCTCCACACATCACCGATCGAGGCTCAGCCCATCTCAATACATCCTGGGAATGGATCTCTCTTCCCTTTCGAACTGTGCATTTTTGGACATTAACAACAGAGATATTTTCAATACTTGTTTGGTAACAAAAATACTATAAAAATTGAAAAAAATTCACAATTTTGTCACATCGTATTTTTCAACCTTGCAAAACATTAAAGCAAATAATTTTTTTTTTTAAAAGGAAATAATATTTACAGTTCAATAAGTCCGAATTTCTTTTTAAAAAATAGATAAATACGAAATTTATATTAAAAAAAGTTAATTTTTTTTTTTTATTATGATTGATCTCACCTTCTTTTAAAAAAAAAAAATGCACTCTATCTAACATTAGCATTACTAAAGAGAAGAAAAAGCTTAGGTCGCAGCCTGATATAATTTGTTCTCGTCCCTTTGCCAAGCTGTTTTGTACAACCAGAGTATTGCCCATTTCGACTGTGAATAAAATCAATGCTTAAAGCAATGCGCGGGAGCTACCGTTTGAGACAGTTACACAGCACCAGCCATCGCTCACTCCATAACGAACCCATCAACAAGAGCCTTCAAAACATAAGAAAAACCACAACTCCATCAAAGAAAACATTAAACAGTAGGCATGATGCTAAGAACAAGAAGTCACCCATCTCAGACTCGGAAATAGTGAAATGGAACATGTCCATCACCGCCCACATGCGCAACTGCCAGTGCGAGTCCGCTCTCCGCGTCTTCAATTCCATGCCACGCCGGAGCTCAGTCTCCTATAACGCCATGATCTCTGGGTACTTGTCGAATGACAAGTTTGATCTTGCAAGAGAAGTGTTTGAGAAAACACCCAACAGAGACTTGGTTTCTTGGAATTTGATGCTTAGTGGGTTTGTGAGAAATGGTAACCTTGGAGCTGCTCGTACTTTGTTTGATCAGATGCCCGAAAGGGATGTTGTTTCATGGAATGCTATGTTGTCTGGGTACGCTCAGAATGGATATGTCGATGAGGCAAGGAAGATTTTTGATAGGATGCCGGATAAGAATGTAATTTCATGGAATGGGATACTTGCAGCATATGTGCAGAATGGAAGAATAGAGGAAGCTAGGAACTTGTTTGAGTCAAAAACGGATTGGGAAGTGGTGTCTTGGAATTGTTTGATGGGTGGATATGTAAAGAGGACGAGGTTGGTTGATGCTAGGTGTCTGTTTGATCGGATGCCTATTAGAGATGAGATTTCTTGGAATACTTTGATTACAGGTTATGCCCAGAATGGGGAGTTGTTGGAAGCAAGAAGATTGTTTGACGAGTCTCCTACTCGGGATGTCTTTACGTGGACTGCAATGGTGTCTGGATATGTGCAGAATGGGATGTTGGATGAAGCAAGGAGATTTTTTGACGAGATGCCAGAAAAAAATGAGGTCTCGTGGAATGCTATGATTGCGGGATATGTGCAGTGCAAGAGAATGGACATAGCAAGGGAATTGTTTGAGGCCATGCCTTATCGGAACATAAGCTCTTGGAACACAATGATTACAGGCTATGCTCAGGGAGGTGATATTTCTCAAGCTAGGAACTTGTTTGATAGGATGCCTCGACGTGACGGTATTTCTTGGGCAGCAATCATTGCTGGTTATGCTCAGATTGGTCAGGGTGAAGAGGCTCTGCAGCTATTTGTAAACATGAAAAGGGATGGGGAAAGATTGAATAGGTCTTCATTTACCTGTTCTCTGAGGGCATGTGCTGATGTTGCTGCTCTGGAGTTGGGGAAGCAATTGCATGGGCAGCTAGTTAAGGCAGGATATGAGACTGGGTGTTATGTGGGGAATGCACTTCTGGCAATGTATTGTAAATGTGGAGACATAGATGAAGCCTATGATGTTTTTGAAGATATAGCAGAAAAGGATGTTGTCTCTTGGAATACCATGATTGCAGGATATGCAAGGCATGGATTTGGCAAAGAGGCTCTGATGGTTTTTGAGTCAATGAAGACAGTGGGTATCAACCCAGATGATGTTACTATGGTATATCGAATCAACCTAGATGACCTTAAGTCTTCAAACTTGTTTATCATCTCTATGACCAAATTTTTTAAAACTTGAAGGATGACTCTTTAATTTGATGTCATCACCACTTTTAATAATCTTAATTAGGATGGTGATTAAATCAGTAGATGGAAATAATTTAGGAACGAGGCTTGGGGGTATGCTCCCCTCAGGTCTAAGGTTCAAATTCCCTTGGGTGCAAACAATCTCTAGTGGCCATCAGACTGGGGGATTTTTCCCTTGAATTATCTAAGGTGCACTTGCAAAAAACTCCTTACTCAGGGCCCGTGCACCCCTGGGATTAGTCGGGACGTTGTTTCCGAACACCCGGTTCCAATAAAAAAAAAAAAAACAAATTAGGAACGAGGGTCCAACTTATTGGTTCTAATAATCTCTTTGAGATTTTCTTCTTTCTCCTAATGGTTTTTACCCTTTTCTGCTGTGTTTCAGGTTGGTGTACTGTCTGCTTGCAGTCATACAGGTTTGGTAGACAAGGGTACCCAATATTTTTATGCAATGGATCGAGATTATGGTATAACAGCAAACTCAAAACACTATACTTGTATGATCGATCTTCTTGGTCGAGCTGGGCGTCTGGATGAGGCTCAGAATCTAATGAGAAATATGCCTTTCGAACCAGATGCTGCTACATGGGGTGCTGTACTTGGTGCAAGCAGGATTCATGGCAACACTGAATTAGGTGAAAAGGCTGCTGAGATGATTTTTGAGATGGAACCTGATAATGCAGGAATGTATGTTCTTCTCTCAAATTTATATGCAGCTTCAGGTAGATGGGGTGATGTTAGCAAGATGAGATTGAAAATGAGGGATAGTGGTGTGAAGAAAGTACCTGGTTATAGTTGGCTAGAAGTGCAGAATATGATCCATACATTTTCAGTTGATGACCCTTTCCACCCAGACAAGGAGAAGATATATGCATTTTTAGAAGAGTTGGATCTGAAAATGAAGCTGGATGGGTATGTTTCTTCTACGAAACTGGTTTTACATGATGTGGAAGAAGAGGAGAAGGAGCATATGCTCAAGTACCACAGTGAGAAATTGGCCGTGGCATTTGGAATTCTTTCAATACCTGCTGGGAGACCAATACGTGTAATGAAAAACTTGCGAGTGTGTGAAGACTGTCATAATGCCATCAAACACATATCCAAGATAGAGGGGAGGTTGATAATCTTAAGGGATTCTCACCGCTTTCACCACTTCAGTGGTGGTTCATGTTCATGCGGGGATTACTGGTGAGATAGAAGATATTTGGTAATTGGAAATGGTACATTTATTTTGCAACTCTATGTTCTTCACTTGGTAATCCTTGCAGATTGACAAATTACTGTATTGTGAGTTTTTGGGAAAATCTCAGTTTATTGACTCTTTTGAGAGAAGATTAGAGGCAGACATTTATGCTTTCTCCTCTTGAAGTGGATTAACATTACCCTCTTCAAAGTTTCTCAAGATGGGTGGAATGACGTTGGATCTATTCAGAAGTTTCTGGACTTATTGCTGATTGTATGGAAGATTTCTCTCTGGTTGATGATGGGATCTGTTGTCTTGGATAACTTTTTATAGATCCCAGACTGCATATTAAAGAGAAAGTTCAAGGTGGAATACATGATGAAATTAATTAACTAGTGGGAAACAATCAGCTGATACTTGGAGAAAACAGCCGAACAAGTGTGCTTCATATAGGCGATACCATTGAGGTATATAAAAGGAAACCTCTTCTTGTATTCATCCTCCAATTTTGGTTTCAAATTTAGACTTAATATGCTTTAGCTATTAAAAATTCATGGTTTTCTTGGGCATAAGAAAGAACCAACTAAGAAGTGAGACGGCTAAAACCATCAAGTAAACCTGTTCCTAAGGAGTGTGTTTTCTTCAAAATAGAAATTATGCATTCCTTGCTCGATATAGTCTCAATCTACTCCATGATGGTGTTTGGTTGCAATTAAATGCCGGTATGCAAAATGAAGGACCTTTTCTCTGACATTTCTTGTTCTCTCTCTTCAGCAATAGTTCGAGCATATCACAAGCAATAAGTGCCCCTCCACAGAATCTTTGTACATGATTAAGATGGCTATTGGTTATGTAAATTGCCATTCACAATCACCAATCCTGTTTGTGCAGCTATGCCAAGCCATTGCTTCCCGCAATCTCATATGCATGCATTGAGAACAAAGCAAAGGCACATCCAGCAAAAATATATGCTCCTATAAAAAATAGTTACCTTTCTCACCTGATGAACATAGAGAACAAGGAAGGGAAATGTCTTGATTATGCCATGTGAGATGATAATGCCCACAAGGACTATATGTAAAAGCTTTTTGATCCTTGCTTATCCTTTTTTTTTTCTGTTTTTATGTAATTTTTTTCTATTTTAGTTTATTCTTCATTACTGTCACTGTGGTCATTTCATGTTTATTTTCCGTATTTGAGTTCAGGATAGATTGCAACGAGCAACTGGTCCTGCAATCAACTTAAAAAGTTATGATGCCTCCGTTTGTAGGAACGATTAGTGTTTAGGAACGATTCATAATCTTGATCAGGAAAGTCAAGATGCTTCAATGAAATATCCCTCTTTACTTGTTCTCGGACTGGGAACAGTGAGTATCTGGAATTTCATGTTCTTTTAGCCCATGGCCATTCTGCCTACTAACCATGAAATGTCAATTCTTTATTTTTATCTGTTTGTGCTCTCTTCTTCAGGTATTATACCATTTTCTACCAAATGGATCATGCTGCCTATTCATATCAAATGTTCTTCAAGAGTAATCCGGATATTATACCATTTTCCATCTTTTTTCTAATGGAATATCTATTTTTGTGCATAATAAGGCATAATTTGAACTGTTTTGTGCCAGGCAACTGTCTGAAATCTGAATGTCATCATGGTGATCCAATAAGCTTCGCCGAGGCTCTTTGGATGTAAGCTACTGGATTCCATGATTGAGTGCTCAGGCAAAGGCATGTTATGTTGTTATGGTGCTTTTGAGGTTCGGACTATTAGCACATTCTCAATAATTTCTACTAATCTATTAAAAAAAGAGAACTGTTACAGATACGAAGAGATTACATAAAATAAATTCACAAACTGATGTGACTTCACAGAATTCATTAGATTTAATTTATAATAAAAGTAACTTTTACAATTTGACATACCACATGAAGACACATCAGTTTATAAGTTTATTTTTGTATAATTACTTTATGGCTAAAGTATTTTCCTTAAGAAAAATTACAAAAAGGTGATACGGGTACTCGAATTTTCCAGCTACACAGTACGTAAAACCAATCACAATCAAAGTGATACTTTTTTTTTTTTTTTTTTTTTTTTNTGCAGAATAAACCGCAATCCCGTGCACCGTATCCTCGAAAGTTTCTCTACACAGAACTGGTTAAATCACTGACTTTTCATCAAGAGGTATGATCCCAAATGATTATTTGCATCCATGAGCTGTTGAACCTTGGACCTTGAAGGGAAAGGTATCCCAAAACCAAGCCTTTCACTACTTGAGGTCCGGATTATTAGCACATTCTTAATAATTTCTAATAATCTATTAAGAAAAATTAGCAGAAAGGTGATACGGGTACTCGAATTTAAGATCATTCGTTAAAACTCAGGTCTCAAATCTTAAAACACTATACTTGTATTAACATCAGCAATATGATCAATCAACCAAGTATTGGTTAGTCCTAGGCTGGATAAACTTAGCACAACTTACCAGCAATCATAACGAAGTGGTTACATAGCTCAATGAAATGAAAACAAAATAGAGATCATCTGTTCTTCCAACCATAACCTTTTCTCCCTACTTTGTCACAGTACCTAAATGGAAATTACATTGTTGTCGTTTCTTCCAAATGTGTTTAATTACACTACTTTGGCTATTACTATTCAATCCTAGGGTTACCTTCTACCTGAAATAATGTGAGAATCTTCTGTGTGGGTTTATGGAGCACCATCTGTCCATGCCATGGAGGAAATATATGCAGAGCACAAAACTAAAGCATCTGGAACTCATTATAAAATAGATCTGAACTAGAAATCAGGCATGTAGGGCGGCAACTTTCTGCGACAAGCCGTTGATTTCTTCATCATTGTTGGCAGCAATCGGTTTGTCCTGCTGTTGAAAAGCAAAGAGTGACATAAATACCAGATAAATGCAAGTCGGTCCTGAAAAGAAAGTAAAAAATCAA
This sequence comes from Pterocarya stenoptera, assembly GCA_003123785.1. Classification (NCBI taxonomy): domain Eukaryota; kingdom Viridiplantae; phylum Streptophyta; class Magnoliopsida; order Fagales; family Juglandaceae; genus Pterocarya; species Pterocarya stenoptera. The sequence goes on along the minus strand of QEOT01002783.1, from coordinate 174,555 downwards.
AGCAATGAATCCCTATGTCAGGGACCTTTTAGATTACACAAAGTCCTTGAGATTGTTTTCATTTTGCTAAATTTTAGTTACAGTTTACATGGAAAAGGGAACCCTATAAAGGTGCCCATGAAAAAGAGTTTTAAGGCAAAGACCCATCAGGTGGGGCAGCAAGAAGAAAACACAAGAAGAGCGACAGCCAGAAGAATACGGTCATCATCAACAAAAATTATAAACACTGACTAAAAATCCAAAATGTAGTCATCATCAAAAGAGTCATAACAAAAGGGTAATTTCATACCATTTCAAATATTAGAGCATCGAGACTTTTTTACTGGCTACAAACAATCGGTGGTTCATTTCAATTTTGGATACCTACTGCAGAGATTAATGGAGATCCCTCACCAACTTCCATGCAAGGAAAGATTACATGCACAAACAAGAGTATATGTTTAATGTAATGTTAGTTACCTCTGAATCTTTACTTGCTTTCACACCTACACACTTGGAAGCACTCATACTAGCACTCTTCAACAGGCTACGAGCACTGTAGTTTGGCTTGCTCCGTCCATTTTGTGAACCTACGTTAGCATTTTCAGCATTCTCATATTGCTGCGAACTTGGAGGACTATCCAGACTTGTAGCGACAGAAGCTGCAGTTCGCCTTTCAATTTCATTTTCTGAGTTAGCAGTCTCATCCTTGGGTGCACATACCCGCTCCCTGGGAAAGTATAACATAGTAGGAGATTCATATGAATGCAAAAAAAAAAAAAAAAGAGTAATGATAACGCACAACCCTTTATATAACTTTTTTTACAGCCATGTTCTAAAATGAGGGTATTTATACAAGTGATGTTACTTTGGTAAGTTATTTTACAAAAATACCCCTCATTTAAAACATAGTTGTATAAATGATTAAAAAAAAGATTGTACAAAAAGAATAAAATAAAGATCATCAAACTGGAATTTCTTTTGGTAAGGGGGGCTTATTTAGCAGCCCAAACATCTAAATTAACTCATTACCATAAAAACTCACATTAACACCCGGAAGAAAATGGCGCAAAAAGGAGCATTCTTTGGCCAAAACAATTGAAATGAGTGTATCTCATGCGCCACACACACAGAGTAGGTTGGAATTTTTTTTAAGATAACTTGAAGGCTTGGTTTTGCAATTTTAAGAGCGTCACTAACTACAAATTAGGAACATGCCAACTTTCAATTTAAAAAGGTACCTAGGTAAGGAAGCATGCTGCCTTTGAAGTGGAGTGCTTCTTTCACCTTTACCATAATGCTCCTCAAGATGCGCAAACTGCCGTTTGAATCGATCTACACCACTAAATTGCACAAAGATGAATTACTGACGGATAAATACATATCAAGAAACTTCTGAAAATGTAAAAGGATCTCTTTTTTGGCAAGTACACAGGAAGAATATATGAGAAACTAGCATCTGCAGCTTAATAGATAGTACAGCCTAAGTAACAGAAAGAATTCTAAATTTCAAATCGCATGAGTTGGATATTTCTCCAATCAGTGGCAAAACAAGCACTATGATTTTTATTTTTGTTTTTGTTTTTTTTATTATTAGGAAACAAAAAAAAAAGAACTAGGCATTAGTACACTAGGAGTATACTTCAAATAAACCAAATGACACAAAGAAAGAAGATCACGAAAATCCTGGAAGAGAGCAAGCAATAATGCTTTCCACGTGGATAATTAATGTTTGGAGCACCAATATCATTAGCATGATTATGGAAGGTAAGAGGGTACATGGGTCCCTCCATTATCAGGGTGTGAACAAACCATTTGATCTGTACCCTTGTACTTTTTTTATTTTTGAAAACCAATGGAACCAATTAGAAGCAAACCAAAAATTATCAATCAATTGAAATAGGCTACAGAGTTTAAATAATTGCCTTTGAAAGCATTCCTCATTGGCACTGCATCCGACTTTGCATAACCTTTAAATCCATCAGTTTGGGAATATATATTATGATCAAACTAAACATTTTTTTTATTGGCACCGAGTGTCCGAGAACAGAGTCCCGACTAATCTCAGGGGTGCACAGGGAGCGGGTGTTTAGTTTGATATTATGATCAAACTAAACATATTTTCTTTGAGTCAAAGAAAGCAATTACTCCCATCGGTACACATTCAAAAATGGCTGGGGCAGTGGTCCAAATGATATAGTAAATGCCACAAAATCTTTTTGGGAGATATGCTAAAGTGATAGCAAAATGGGCATGGCTCACATTAAGACTTTGATAAAAGCTAACAAGCAGGGAGGACTAACCTATAAGTAAATTATATGACCTGTAAGGGATGACAGAAATAACGGTCAAGATGAAAGAAAATTAATTAAGATGTTCTTGGCATTTACAACTAAAACTAGCAATGGAATATTGAAGTTCCATGTTAAAAAAGATACCACCATGACAAACAGACAACCAGTAACAGGTATGAATAAAATGGTAAGAACAGAGTTTCTAGCCTATATTTTATCTGAAAATGCGCCCCTGATTGAGCAGAACAAGAAACCAGAATTCAGGTAGCTTAACCCAAAACTCCAGGGTTTCATGAGTTGAGTGCTTGTACAGCTTCTGACATGATGTATGAGAACAGGTCCTAAAGCTTAAATGGGGAACCACTAGCTCGGCAGTTTATGATGATGCCATTTATATCACATTAAAGAAAAGGTAAAATTGGCATTCTGTAAAGGCAGCAAAGTCCAGACAGTACTTCAGAAATGGAAAACTTAATTTTTCAATCAAATGATGTACAACCCACTAATCATTAAAAACATAAAAGAATTCCACAATAATCAACATTGCTTTTGAACTCAAAAGGAAAAAATGAGCCTCTGCATGAGACAGACACTAAAGAAATAAGTTTCAAAACAATCATACGCCAGAATGGGGCAACATTTCAACAGCTGAAGAAACTTATAATACACGGGGACCTGGCAATTACACAAACTACAAACATGGTAGAGAAAATCGCTCTAAAAATGATGTCAAAATTCAAGCCATGGATTGCTAAAACTAAGATGGTAAAGAACAATTATCTTCTCTATATGATATATTTCAACTATTGAACATTGAGAATGTAAGAATTCCATACAATGATGTAAGTTAGGATCTGACATTTCACTGTGAAGTATATAAATGCAGCATTAAGCATATATAAGAAAATGAATGAAATGGCTTTCCTCATGTGAACATAACACTGAAAGATCATAGACAATTGCCCAACCTTGGGTACATAAAGCTAGTCTGATCTCCACCTCGAAGATACTCCTGCAGCATCTGGGGATGATATTCTAAAATCTGTGCTTCATTTAAACACAAAATTAATATAGTCATCATGAAGATTAGAAGCCATTATGGTTACATAAGCAACAATTACCTCTCTATAGATTAACTCTCTAACATCATCTTTTGCCAATTTCCTCCTCTCAAACTCAAACTCAAGTTTTGATATAGGTTGAGTGGATGGTTCACGATCCACATTAGACAAACCATGAAAGTAAGGATCAGCTAATGCCTGTTGACATGAGCATTAGGGACATTAGGAATATTATGATCTCAAACATTTAGATAAATGAAATACCATTCATATAAAATAGAGATATTTTCAAGTTGGCGGTTGGAAATGGTCATGGTGTTGCTTTTGCCACATGTTTGGTGTGGTGCAAGGGCTCTCAAGTACGTTTTTCCGTCTCTTTACCAGATTTCTAGCGATAAAGAGGCTGTGGTGGCTGATTTGTTGGTGTGGTCTAATGGTTCTTTCCATTGGAATGTCAGTTTTCTGAGAGTGGCTCATGAATGGGAACTTGGAATGTTTGCTGACTTTTTCAATTCCTTGTATGCTATGTCATTCGGTAATGTGATGGAGGATATGATGATTTGGATTCCCGTTGAGAGTAATAGGTTCTCAGTGCACTCCTATTACAAGGCTCTCTTGGGATTCTCGTGTTAATTGTTTCCTTGAAAGGCTATTTGAAAGTGTAAGGTCCCTCCAAAGATTGCTTTCTTTGTATGGACTGCTTCTCTTGGGAGATTGCTCACCATTGATAATTTGAGGAAATGTGGTCTCATCATTATGGATTCATGTTTCGTGTAAGAAAAATGGGGAATCTGTGGATCATATTTTGTTAGATTGCGAGGTGGCTCGATTCTTGTGGAATGAGATCTTTAAACAGACTACTGTGGCATGGGTTATGCCTGGAAGAGTTATGGATATTTTTAGATGCTGGAAAGGTATCAGGGGAAATGATCACATTGTCGCTGTGTGGAAAATGATTCCCCTTTGCATTATGTGGTGTTTGTGGATGGAGAGAAATAAGAGGTGTTTTGAAGACCGGGAGTGTTCCTTGGATGAGCTGAAGAGATTCTTTTATAATACTTTATTTTCTTGGGCTTCGGTCATTAGTTGTAATGAGGACAGTTTTCATGATTTGTTTGTATCCCTCACTAGTGCTTAGTGGAACTTAGGCATTTTCTGTGTATATTTCCTGTGTACTTGGGCTATGCCTATTCTTATCAATAAGGTTTTACTTTTACTTATCAAATATATATATAGATATTTCTTATACAAAATATATTTTTCTGGAAATTGCTTGATTTACTGAATATAAGTTACCTCTTCCGCTGTGGGACGATCTTTCGGATCAAATGCAAGTAGGCGCTCTAGCAAGCGAAGAGCCAAGGGATCCGCATTAGGGAACTTTTGGGAGAAAGGAACAGGTTGCTTTTTCCGCATGCTACCAAGATACCTTCTTGCCTTTTCATTCCGAATCTACCAACATCATGGTAATAAGTTAAAGCAATGAAATAAAAAGAATATGAAAAATCTAGAATGAAGCCTGAAAACAACTTAGGGTAAAACAGTGAGCAGTTCCTTTTTTTTTTTTCCTTTTCTTTTTCTTACAAGGTGTCCAGAACTATATGAGTGTAGGATGCTTCGATGGAAGAATTTCAAGAACGATAAAGATTAAGAAACTCAGAAACAATTTGTTTCCAGTACATGACTGAGTTGTCTTAGATGATGAAGAGTAAAGCAGTAACTAGAATGAGAAAACTAACCTTGGCAATATTTTCTTGAGAAGGAGTACCAAGCAAATCGGTCATGAGATCTAATTGGTGCACCACATTTTTTCCAGGAAATAGTGCTTTTCCTGTAAGCATTTCAGCAAATATGCATCCTATGCTCCAAATATCAATAGCAGGGGTGTACTGCAAAAAACAAAACAGAGAGAAAAATAATAGAAACTGAACATATAGTCCAATAATGATTCAATACAAATTTTGCAAATCAAACATATTCAAGTTCTCACAATAAACTGCTCATGCAGCAAAAAGAAATGGAAAAAAAAATATTTGAAAATATATTGATACAAATGGGAGAAAAGATATGAAGCATTCTCCATGGGAAGCAACAAACTAAGGTATAAATGTTCTTCATTTTATACTTTTCACTTTATGTTGACGAGCTACCTGTCATCATCCATTTCAAAGACCAAAAACTTGAAAACTGCCAGTAAAGAAAGCGCAGCTCTCTGAAATATAGGAGATATTGAGAGTTTTGGCACTCCATAGTTATCTTCCATTATTTTACAAAAAGAACCAAAAAAGAAAGTTATGTAATAGTGCAAAGACACAGAGAACAAGCTTAAATTGGAGTTAAAACCACAACCAAGAAAAGTAGCTTGAGTATAAGACACCTTCCCTAAAACCTGCATCCCTTACCCTATAATTACTAAAACAAAGGAATTCAAGAAATCTGCATTATACTGATGCTGTACTTTCTGAAGCTGATCATTGTGCAAGTTGGACAGAAATATAAAATGACAAACAAAGCTCTATAAAATCACCTAAAAACAGAAGTTAAAAAGGAACTGCTGAAACAAACAATTACCTAGCGTAACCAGTAATCAATTGAGAAGAATCAAATATTTCCTATAGCATTATCCAACTGAGCAACTAGCAATATGACAATCAAGGCATTCACTTTTGCAGCTCTAATGATTCGAGATAAAGAGTTAAAAAAAAGCAGCTTACTTTCGAGAAAAAAGAACCACAGAGCTCAGGAGCACGATACCATCGAGTTGCAACATAGTCCTTCAATAGCAGTAAATAAATAAGAAAGATGTGGTTAGATTCTCTTTTTGATAAGTAAGAGTAAAACACTTTATTGATAGAAAAAGGCAAAGCCCAAGTAGACAAGAAGTGTGCACAGAATATGCCTAGCAACCACTAAGCATTAGTGATGGATACAAGCAAATTACGAAAACTATCCCCATTACAAACAATGATAGAAGCCCAAGAAAGTAGAATGTTAAAAAAGAATCTCTTTAACTCATCAAAGGAATGCTCCCGGTCTTCGAAGCACCTACCATTTCTCTTCATCCACAGGCACCACATAATACAATGAGGAATCATTTTCCACAAAGCAGCGAGGAAATTGTGGTTAGATTCTAGAACCATAAATTAAATAAATGGCTAATTAACAATTTTTACAAAATTTTTCTTTTAAAAGAAGACCTAGTAAGAAATACAGTGAAATGACAAGATATGCATGGTAAAACTTACCGTCCAGAAAATTGCTGATGGCGCATCATTGAAAGATACACGAGCAAGCCCAAAATCACATATCTTTAATTTGCAGTCAGCATTAGCAAGAATGTTTTTGGGCTTTATATCTCTATGAAATACATTTGCTGCAAATAATATGGAACTAATGAATTATCATTAAAGCCACAAAAGCCAACAGGATACTGAAAGCACCAACCTGTATGAATATATTTAAGACCACGAAGAAGCTGATACAAGAAAAATTGATAATGCTCAGGAGTAAGATCATCATTTGCCTTAATTACTTGATGAAGATCAGATTCCATTAACTCAAAAACAACATAGATATCTCTAAATTCCCGCCGTGAAGGAGGAAGCATAATATGCTTTATTTCTACAATATCAGGATGGCGCAACAACCGAAGGAGCTTAATTTCTCTCAGAATCCTTGTGGCATCAGAAACATGTTCGAAAACATCATTAATTTTCTTGATCGCAACCCGTTCTCCAGTATGGGTGTCAACTGCAGAGCCAACAACACCATAACTTCCTTTCCCAACGACTTCTTGCATTTGGTACCGACTTGCCTCTCCATATTCTGTGAAGAACTCTGTTTCTAAGCCACCCTGTAGAAGGAATACCAGTTGTTCTTCATGAACAAATAAATCAAAATATGGTAGAGGAAACAGAAAACAAAACATCCAGTAAAGAATACAACGTTGTGTAACAATGGTCCAGTAACAAAACAAATTAAAAGGAAAAAGAAAAGACATAAGTGGGAGACAGTAACTGATGGGATAAAGCCATTATCTTATAACCAAAAACACTAAAGATGATCTTCAAACTTACACTTGTATGAAACCAATACCCGTAGCATACGTGTATAGAAAATCTTAGAGATATTCAGTTGTCATACCTGCAGCTTTTGCATCTACTCAGCAAATTTTGTAACTTTTCTAGGAAGCCGGTGATATTATTAGGTACTGTCAGAATACGGATACGTAGTACTCTCATATCATATGATGTCATGCCAATTAAAATTTATGCTTACAAAAATAATTTTAATTCCGTAGCATGTTGAGATAAGATGAGAGTTCCACGCCATCCACACTCCAGGAATACCTAATAATTCTCCAATAACATAACAACTTCTTTCCTCCAGCAGGAGTGGACCCAGCTTTTTTCTTGGCTTTGGTAGGCATGACTAATTTTATTTTATCCGTGTTCTGCACTATAATTGCTTCTATGGCATATCATCCAACAACAACGTTTCCAAATTTCAAAGCGTGATTCCCTTCTACATTTTCCCATTGAACTAACGGAACCTAAGAAAACAACAGCTTTTTACCATTTAACTCTGGCTTATTCAATTCGAACCTCCTTCGTCTATATAATATCTTCCTTTATATAATAAATTAAAGAATGTTTAATATGTAAATTATAAAAGTAAATTTATAAACTTACATCACTTGTTTAATTATAAATCTATTTTTAATATAAAATAGATATGATGTACATCAAGTCACTCGACTATACTTTTATAAGATTTTTTTATATCTTACCACATCTCTGTTAATTTCGTTGGAAACCAAACACAGCCAGACAAAACAAAAAATAATAAGAAGAAGAATCAGATTAACAAGGACCCCTCTTACCAGCAAAAAATAATACCTTTAGCTAAACAGAAAAACAAAACTCAAATCAAACAAACGGGAAACGCAAATCAGACCAAACCCAGAAAAAATCCAAATTAAACCAAATGACAGAGATCTCAGCTAAAAGTTCAAAAACGAAAACCCCCAGATATCCAGAAAGAGAGGAAAGGAAAGGAAAAGCGACCTTCTTGTGGGAATCCATGTAGCCAGGTTTGAAGTGGGTGGTTCGTTTGTGAACCTCAATGAACTTCAAGCCAGAGATATTAAAGTGTCCCTCCGGACTTTCCTCTGCTTCTCGTTCCTCACCTTGTTGTAGTTCTATCTCGCGCTTAAGAATTCTGGACGATTGGGCGCGAAGTACGCTCACCGAAGAGACGTGGCCACAACTATCATTGATAATGGCATTATTGGCATGCTTGTTATTATGATTCGGGTTAGCACCTGAATTTTTATAGTAATTACCACCACCAAGAATAATACGAGTATTTTCTTTGTAATTATTTGTTCGACGTTGAAACCAGCCACGAACCCCTTCCACCAGTGTGTCTCCACTCCCCATATACTCCCTTCCACTTCGTTTCCCAGCCACTCGTTCTCTTCAGCATTGCCCACTCTCACTCTCCTCCCTCTTCTGAGATTCTTATCTTCCGCTCTTTATTCTCGCAGCTTTTGCCACCTGCTCTACTTTCTTGTGGTGGTTTCCTTCGCGTTTGTCCTTCGTTGGTGGACTGGCGCGGTGGGTGCGGACCAGAGAGAGAGTCGCATGGCTGCTTTTGAGAGATGGGCCATTGGGCCGTGAATGATGGAAATGTAATAATAATGCGTGAATTGCTGCAATTCCAGCTTGTCGTCTTCCGTCCCAACTCCAACCAATAGTAACGGGATACTTTACATTTCATCTCAATTTAACTCGTCTCATCTCGTCTAATAATTATAATTTTTTTATATTTTTACATAAAATAAAATAAATAATTTAATTTTTTCAAATTCTAAAATAAAAATTACATTAAAAATTTAGATTCTAATAATATTTTATCCAACTTTTTAACTTTAATATTAATTCATCTCATCTCATCTCATCTGTAAAAACAAATGAAGCCAGAGTGACCATATATGACATGACCTGTTAATTTAATATAAACACAATACAAAATTAGTAGATTTGACTTTGATGTTAACGGATTTGAATTAAAATGAATTAATCCATTAAGACACGATTCATTAATAGATCAACCTGCTTAACCCGTTAGCGATCCGTTTAGACCTATTAATGTTTTTACTCAAAATTATAATTATATTATTTTTTACCTAAAAACAAAAATACTCTAATCATATTTCCTATTTCCTAACTCTCTCTCAATTCTCAGTTGAGTTAGCTCTTACGAGTCACGACCGCATCTCACACTTTTTCTAAATTGTAATTTTGGTGTTTTTATTATTTGGACTATAATTTTAGACTTATGTAGTTGGTTTTATATTTTTGAGAGATATTATAATTTTAACTTTTATGTGAAATTATGTTAATCAAGTCAAATAGATTATTTGAATCAATTCAACTCATTTACAAAAACGGATTTAAACAAGTCGTGTCATGTCGATATATTTTTAATTAAATCATAACAGGTCAAGCAAGTCGAGTCGGGTCGTGTTCAGGTTGACTCATATCGTATAATATTCACGACCCATTAACACGATTTGCCACCCCTATCAAGATCTTAAATATATCGCAAATATTTTTATGGAGTTTTGAAAAATAAGGGAGAAAAAGTTGAATAAAAATATCGTAAAGTCAAAATATTATTAGAATATTATTTTTGTATTTTAAAAAGTTGTAATGATTTGATAATGATTAGATAAAAAAATTAAAAATTTACGATTAAAAAATGTATTTGTTTGTAGTATTTAGATGTTGTGATAAGATGGAATGAGATAAACTGAAATTGGATGAATTGGAACGACTTTGCTATCCAAACAAAGTCCCTCTTTTTTTTTTTTTTTTAAAGGTGCACTTGTATTAATTAATCAACCAAGGAGGTTGTGAATATAATGAGGGTAATCCTCTGCATGGATAGACTCCTCAGGGAGATCAAGTGAGCTTTTGGCCAAAACATGGGCCACTGCATTACATTTACGAGGCACATGCGTGACTTTCCTAGCTCCAACTTGTGGCAATAGCTTCTTGATGTCTGTTATGAGCATGCCCACTGAGCTCCAGCTAACTTCTTGACCGTTGATGGCATTAATCACATTCAATGAGTAACCTTCCAGGATAATGGAACTGAGCCCTAACTCATAGCAGAATTTGACTGCTCTTAAAGCTGCAAAGGCATCTCCCAGCAAAGGGTCGGGGAAGGAGGTGCAAAATGATCTTAAGGTAGCCCTGACATTGCCATTCCAATCTCTAATAATCACTCATATGCCAATCCTGCAGTTAATCTTATCAATAGCAGCGTCCCATCTGGCCTTGTACTAATTGAATGGAGGCTTGCTCCAGTGAACACTAAGGGGAGGAGGTAAGCAGGCCTTTGTTACTTGGGTTCTCTTGGAATGGTGAAACTCTGATGAGATTATGGAGACTTGGTTTGACAATTGTTGAGGGGAAAGGATTTGTGAATCAAACACCTATTTGTTTCTTCTGTGCCAGAGCAATTTGGTGGTGTGAGCCACTATAATTTGGTCTTCCACAGGCAGTGTAGATAGTTGGTTATCCAAAATCAAGTTGAATGGGGCCTCACTGGTATTGCATTTATGGATCCTCCTTGAGCTACAATTCCAAACATCCTGGGCACTTTTGCAGAACCATAAAACATGGGCTGCAGTCTCGAGTTCAATTAGGCAGATTGGGCAGTTAGGTGTGTCAACCACCTTTTTTTGGTGCAAATTAACGTTAATGGGAAGGATGTCTTTTGCAACTCTCCATAAGAACATTTTGGTAGTATTTGGGACATCTAGGAGCCAGATTTGATTCCATAGGTCAGGAGAGTTTGAAGGTAGTGATGAATGACCAAAGCTTTATGAAGATATGGATCCTTGGAGATGGTATGCTGACTTGATAGAGAATTTTTCATTGGAAGTGCATCTCCAAGCTAGCTGGTCTAGGCTATTGCATGGACTAATAGGTAGTTTTGCAATGGAGGAGGCCTCAACCTCACTGAAGATGTCATGTAATAGGGGAAGGTTCCATTGGAGGGTGTCTTGGTCAATTAGATTAGAACAAAGTCTTAAACTATGGAACCAGCAAAAGTTTGCCCAAACGGTTAAAAACAAAAGATCAAGCGGTGCAATAATAAACGTAAAACAAGATACATTAAAATGAATACTATTGTCTTAAAGTTTTTGTTTTCTCCTTTGCTCACTTTCTCCCATTCTCGCATCATCTCTGTCAATTATTTTTCACATGAAGGCACACCATATCTTAAAAATGCAAATAATTGCTATTTTTGGCTCATTTTCTTTTCTTTTTGGACTCTACAAAAAACATTTTAGTGTTTTAAACTAAAAAAAAAAATAGGTGACAAATGAAAGGCGGGGAAAAGTGCAGAATGCCAAAGAATCAGTTTCAAAGTGTGTTGGATTTTAGAGATGAGTGTTTTGATAGATTTGTAATGAAATTGAGAGTAAGCCAATCTATATAAGTTCTTTCATTTATTGTAGATAATTGAGCACAACCTGTTTGATGAAATAACTCAATTAAATGTACTCAATTAAATGTCTTCCAAAATGTTTGCATATTTCTTGACATAGAATTTGCCGAGAAAGATATATCAATCAGTGTGTAGAATTTGAGAAAAATGAATCCAGGATACGTTTCATTCATTGTAACATCAAGTTTTGTTTATTTTCAAGTTTGAAAATAATGAGCTTTCTCTATTCGGACTAGGTTTTTAGCTTTGACTCTTCTTATTGATTATAGTATAGTGTGTTGGCTTTTAGAGATGAGGGTTGTGACAGATTTTTAATAAAATTGAGAGTCAGTCAATCTGTATGAGTTCTTTCCATTGATTACAGAAAAGTGAGCACAACCTATTTGATAAAATAATTCAAATAAATGTCTTCCAAAATGTTTGAGAAAATATCAATCAGTATGTTTGTAGACTGGGGTTTGAGGAAAATGAATTATGGATCCGTTTCATTGATTGCAACGTTAAATTTTGTTTATTTCATTTTCCAGTTTGAAAATAATAGGCTTTCTCTGTTTTGATTGGATTTTTATCTTTGACCCTACGTATAGATTATAGTATATAGTATTAGTGATTATCATTCATGTCTTTCATTAAGTACACTCTCTTTTTGGTTGTGTATTTCTTGATAATTAGTAACCCATAATTTATAAGGATTCACAACCTCCCAAAAATTAATTTTGTGACAAACAATTTACATAATTACTTCCTAGATGTCCATTGTGATGCATAATTTAGAGTTTCGTGTCATTCCTTATCATCAATTAGCAACCCATAATTTATAAGGGGATCCACAACCTCCCAAAAAATTAGTTTTGTGACAAATAATTTATGTAGCTGCTTCCTAGATGTCCATTGTGATGCATGATTTAGAACTTTATATCATTCATTCTCATCATCAAGTAAACCAAAGGCATAACATGCTTACTCGAAAGATGGGTACAATACTACTTTTTTTTTTTTTCTTCAAAAGCCCAATGTCCTTTAACTATATTAAAAAGCATACGTAAATAAAATCGTTCACCACTTCTAGGATGAAAGTAATATATTCGGCCAAGGAGCTGGCCCTAAATATTTTTAGAGAGAGAAGCTCTACTTTCTCTCTAGAAACTCAAAACAAAAACCACTCAGAGAAGGAGTGAGAGCTTCGGCTCCTCCCTTCTCCCAAATGCAGTTTTTCTTCAAGTGTTTATTTTTTCCAGCTGATTTGGGTTTTGTTTTTGTTTTTTCCGATCAAAGCATGGAGAAACGCTCTACTGCCACCACGCGTGGCATTTTTTGGGATCAACGATCCCTATAGCTCAGGATCAACAGTCTGGCACACCCCCAACGTGGCGTTTGTCCTTCACGTGCTGTTACAACCTCCTTGCTCAGTACTTTTTTCAATTTTCAATGTTTTTCAAGTTTCTATTTTTTTTTTGTATTTATGTTTTTTCAGTATTTCCTATGTTTTTCTATTCTGTTATTTGTGTTAGGTAATAATAAAAAGAAATAAGCCATTAGATTTTATCAATAAGAGGAGAACCCTCTCCTTCTTTGGAGGATGGGGATGGTTTTCTCACTCCTCATTTGGAGGAGGGAGGATGGTTTTTCCTCTCCTCCTTTAGAGGATAGGAGTTGGTTATCTCAGACAAACAGGGATTGAAATTTCTGTTATTACAAAATCTCATATCTCATAAAGTTTTGTCATTAGAGAGCTTATAGAAATTAAGGCAATGTTTGTCACAAAGAAATTTGTGTACGGGAAGCCCCAAACAGATTAGCAGTTTGGCTTGTAATCTAATTTTTTTATTTATATTTATCAATTACAGCTGTAATTTCAGTTTCATTTAATGAAATGATATCTATTTGTCAAAAAAAGAAAAAGTAATATATTCAGCCTACACATTGTCTTTACTTTTTCAAATTCCATTATTTATCTCTAATATTTCAAACCCATTTAGATACGGACTTGTTGTTGAAATATGTTTTTCTAGATTCGATAGTTGTTCTTTTTTTTATTTATAATTTCATTTGTTTATCGGTGATCATTTCATGAATAATTTATTCTTTTACTTTTATTAAGTTAAAATAGTCTTTATCTTTTGCATTTATGTTCACTTATAATATTCATGTCTTTTATTTATACATTCTTTTTTCGCTATGTATTTGAAATTTAAAATATAGCCAATATATGTCTTCTTCTCAAGATATGGGCAAGCAGATAAACAAATCCAATCCAAAAGACATCGAGAAAACTTTAAAGAGATAGATTCTGAGTTTATCAACAATAGTCGCATTATACAATTATCACCGGTCCCTTGAACATTTCAATGAGAAACTACTAAAAATTATTGTTGGTGGAATCCGCTATATCATAAATGTTAATAGCATGATAAAGAATTTTGGATACGAGGACAGAACTGGAGCAAGTATATACTTTAATAGACAAAAATGTTCATGTCATGCAATCTCAAGAAAAAAAAAAATTGGATAAAGGCCATAATGACAGAGACAATCAAAACTCACCTCCACCAAGTCTCAAAAAAGTTAGTCATACTAAAAAATTTAGTCAAAATGATAACATTTACATGAAATGTTACATTGACTATGAGGGGACGTTCGACATTAAATTATGTGCCCTTTTTTATGCATTTAAATAACAATCAAAGCGATGCTGCATTTACACTATTGTGGATGTATTCCGCACCTGTTATCACCTCCCATGAACCTACACCAAGAAAATCAGATAAGGTCTATAGGTTATTAAATACATCTGATGCCTAAGTCAAATGATTGATACAATCCATAAGTGTTTTCCAAACTTCACTTTCACCTACCTTCTTTGTTATTTATAGAGTTGGGGATGATAGACTAAAGCCTATGTAACCACCAAAACTGTTGTTTGAACTCTTCTTTATCATTTTCGTCTCACTCAAGGTTCTTATTCTTAAGGGTGAAAACCGATCATGTTGGTTCAATTTTGGTCTAAAACCAAAACCAATCGACCGATGTTTTTAAGAGGTGAAAAATCGGCTGAAACCAATTGATGAAGGGGGATGGTTCTAGCCAATTCACGGTCGATTTGTCGATTTTGGCCAATCAGTTTTTTTAGGCCCTTTTTGGGCCTTTGTTTTTATCCAATTCAACATTTTTTTGGCTTTTATTTTTTGTTTTTTGTTTTTTGTTTTTTTTTTGCTCAATACATTATTCAAGATCATTAACATTTTAGGCTTTTTTGCTGAATTTTTAAAATCCAATATAAATATTCAATTTCATTTTAATTTTAATGTCATTTATACTACTAACTAGTAACTACTACCTATATACTACTATACTAATTATTAGATAAATAAAAAAATAAAAAATAAAAAAACTTTGCTAGATGTTTAATATTAAATACATTACAAACCAAAACAAATTGTTTTAAGCAAGTAAGCAACAATTTTTCTTGAATAAAATTGTGCCAAATCTTCAACATCCAAATATATTCCTAAGTAGTCTTCAAACTTTAATAATTGTGATGCCTAATTGTGCTCCCAGCTCTATATAGAAATATTAATAAAATTAAAATATCAAACATTAATAAACTTGTATAATGGAAAATAAAATAAATTAATTTATAAAAGTAAATGAATATTGAATGAGAAAAACATTACTAGATTCTATCACAAAACTCTCCATATTATACATGGAATCTCAAATATCAATTGATGTTAACAGACGTCGCAATCAATTCTGAGTTCAAATAAGTGTCTCAATGGTTCTCGGAGCCAACAAACTTTGAAAGATCAAGTACATGACCTCTCATACTAAATGTTAACTCTGATGCAACCGTGAAAACAGGCATGACCAACAAGTCTCGTGCAATCCTCGTAAGTATATGATAGTTAGGCTAATTAATTCTCTACCAAATCAACAAGTCAAAAGATGGGCTGAGTGCCTTACAACCATCTGATAAATATCAGTCTACCTCTGTTTTGCCAACTATAGATCTAGTGGTGGAAGATGCTAGCAATCACTCATAAAATAATTGTAACTCATGATTGTCTTCACCATCTTTTGTGGTTGTAGATGTCGGAGGGGCACATGTTCTCGACTAGTTGAGGTAGAACCAAAATTAGCATTATATTCTCTGTGCAAGTCTGCTAATAATTGTCTCACACTCGACACCAACTTTTCAGCCCAAGTTTTATCATAAGTTTTTTTTAGTTAGAAAGTAAGAAGCATTAACTTACTAAGTGGATCAAGCATAACTATAATCAACAACAAGTTTATCTTATCTAATGAATCATAATACTTACATATTTCATTCTCATGCTTATGACCACCATGTTCATCAAACGATTATTGTTACTCTCATTCAGCCTAACAAACTCTGTTTGGAGCATACAAATCGCCAAAAAATTAGAGTTTATCGTGACGTATAAAGACTCAAAAAATTGACAAATAATATCATAAAACATCTTCAAAAATTTATAAAAATCCACACTATCTTCCACTCCTCAGCTCTAAGAGACCCCATGTGTCCATCATTAAAGTAATAGAGAATATTGTAGTCCTCACTCTCCATCAGCCTGAAAACCTTCTCAAAATTTTCATCCGCCTCCATTATCATCTAAGTTGAATTCTATCGGATTTGCACATCAAGAGACAATATTTTTTACAATCAATTTTCTCTCTCTCAGCACATCCTCATTCCCTTATTTTTAAATAACTTTTTAAGCTTGGCCTTTCATGATGTAAATAGTTCCATACTATGTCTTGCAACCGTGATATGACACTTTAAATCGAGGTTCAAGCAACCAAATCATCTTCTTAAATTTCTGTCCTTCAACAATTATAAATGGCAATTGATCGATGATTACCATCTATGCAATTGCCAACTTCATATCCTCTTAATTATATTTGTGGGTTACAAGATTCCTTACCACAGTACTATCACTCTATCCAAAGGCCCATATTTATGAGAATTTTTTGGACATGAAAACAAATGTTTTTGCATTGTTGAAGTTTAGTTTTCTCTTTGAGTGACAAGCGTACATCTTGCCACAATAATTACACTTGACCTCAGGATCATTTACGGGACAACCCTCAACCTTTGTAAAATGGTCTCAAACAATTGAAGTGGACAATTACTACTATTAGGGGCACTTGGTGATCTTGGTGTTTGGATTTCTCCCAAATAATTATTTATTTATTTGAATCAAGATCAATTGGACTTGACGAAGAATCCATCTAACGTGTGAAAAATTAAATATATAATTAATTACAAAATATAACAAATTAAAACAAAGAAAGAGCAAACATTACAACACTTACACAGTAGTTGGTTTGCAAAGAGGCAAACATCACAAGCCTAAAACTCTAATTTAGATTTTAGTTCACTCATCAAACTCACAATTTATTTCAAGAATCAAAATAATTGTATACCACAATTGTCAACACAATATTAAATCAACATACAAGTTAATACGTTGATCTAACAAGAACACTCATGTGGGAATTAGGTTTGGATTGCTATTCATAATCCAATAATTTGATCCAAAATTTTTCAATCCCTCTACATACACAAAAAAATAATTTAGAAAACAAATAATATGTAACATAAATTGAAAATTGATATGATGATAAATTAAACACATTAAAACTGAATACATTAAACATTAAAAAAAATGACTGCCTTAAGACCAGCGTGAGAATTGCAAAGTGACTCAAGTGAGAACAAAATCACACCTCAAGAAAATCACCAACGCGCGACGATGACCATGGGGGTTTTTTTAACACACAATGAGGTTTTATTTTTTAAAAGCGAGGGATGGAGGTAGGAGAACAGCTAACGGGCTTAGGGGATGGAATCACAGAAGGGGCGAAATTTTGGCCTCTAGGTGTCGTCAATAGAGTCGCAAAGGGAGGGGAACGCTGCATGGGTTGGGCCGTTTGGCATTTTCTGTTTGCTAGAAGTTTAGAATTATAGGAAGGCAAGAGAGATAGAGTTTGAGGGAAGTCGTTGAGAAGAAGATGGAGGGTAGGGGGTGTTTAAACCCTAGCTTGAAACGGTTCCAAGCCAAACGATATTATTTCATTTAGTTTTTTTTTTTTTTCCAACAAACTGAAGACCTAAAACGATGTTGTTTCACTCAAATGAGTAAAACGATATCGTTTTATATAGGTATAATTTAAAATGTATATAATTGACCGGTTCAGTAGTTTGAACTTAATTAAATTGGCCGAAGTCGATTTTGATACATTTCTGCCACCGGCTGACCAATTCCTTGTTGGTTTCGGTCGGTTTCGTACTCTAATGGTCGATTTGAGTCAACTAAGGCCAGTTTGGACAGTTTTTGTACATCCCTACTTATTCTTATTTAGAGGGAATATATTTAAATTCTCATGTCATAGTTATATGATCAATTTGTCTGCTAAACATATATTATGGCTTAGGGGCTTTATATTTATCTCCCAGTTAGATTGGATAGGCCCTACTTGGATCCCTGGGCCTTAGTGGCATATGGATAGGCCCATTATGAAGAGGAGATGTCAATCCTTCCATACATCATTGTGAGAATCCAGTCCACATAATTGGGACGATAGCATATCGATTAATGATGTATAGAAGCATGGTTTTGTAAAGAACGATGTCATAGCAAATGAATTAAACAATCCAAAACATAACATCAGTCTTCACTTTACACAGTTCGGTTCATATATCAAAACCATGACAAGAATATGATTTATACCACCCACCTAGCATTTTGACTTTGACGTACCCAATGGTGATAATTTGACATGAGAATCCAAATAAACACTTTGAAGAATGCTATGCATTAGCTACTATTTACGCTCACACCCCATAACTATAGCTTTTTCATAAGATGTGAGGCGGTTTTTCATAAGATGTAAGATTTGGGGTGTGGAGTAGTGAATAGTAACTGATGAAAAGAATTTTTCAAACACTTTATCCCAATTCAAGCCACTGATCCAGATTAGTGACTAACACACTAAATAACTTTCCCATGCTAACCATAAAGCCTAAAGGTTGCTAACCAGATCCAATATATTATGCATGCTCAATGATTTAAGACCTTATATCTCAACCATTCCAAACTAGCCAACTTCATTTCAAGGTCAAAACAAAAATAAGATGGTATTGAATAATGTAATTAACAAGAAAGAGATTAGTTGGGATATTTTGAAGCTTTGAATGATTTTGAGAACGAGAGACGTGATTAGCAAAGAGATTGAAAGCATATGATATTTATTTTTCACTTATAATTATTTATTTCTTTATTCATATTTATTAGCAATTTCTTGAAACTAATTTATTTGATGAATATGTAATGAATTTATTTATTATATTCGGACACATGTATAGTTTATTAGACATTGTATAGGATATGTCATTGATATTAAATTACAAATTAGTCTTTAATTTAATCCATCATTGACCTAATCAATCATCACAATTATAAAACTTGATTAAAAAATAGATTGGTACATGAAAACATTGGAACAAAAGCCAAAAATTTCGAATGACCCATCATATATCCAATATTTATGATTATCGTGCTTATCTTAATTTAAACCAGACATTAATTAGTTTATTTTTATTTGGTAAAAGTTTAATCGATAATGCCTTACTTAATACGAATAATTTATTTGTAATAATAGATCAAATAAACATTATTCTTCGTCCTAATTTTAGTTATCTTTAATCACACATATTGGTGTGATACATTTTTAGTAGTTTTCTATTTATATAATAAATATATGGACTAATTCAATATATGTGATTAAAGATGATAAGACTTCGAATAAAAATATCATCTCTCTGTATAATATTATATGCATAAAGTGTCAATTAATTACGTATTATGATTAAAGGACTAGATGGGTTGATAAATGAAATATGCATGAAAACATATTTTTCATTGGTAGAATTATTCTCCATCCAAGTTACTGTAATTTGTATGAAAAAAATATTGCAGTTGTACGTACGTGATCAAATTGTCACAGCACAAACATAAACCATATAGATTTTTTACCACGTCATGTCAATATGCATTATGGTCCAACTTCTCTATTTTGATCAATTATTAATTACAAGTCTATCTTAATATACATTACTGCATTTAAAAAATAAAAATAAAAATATTAATTATGCATAAAATTTTTATATTTCCTTCATTCAATTTTTCTTTAGAACTTTCCATAGCCAATATTAACATTGCAAAGTCTTAGGCCTACGTAGAACATTTTTCTCACTTATAATTGCAGTAATGTTACATATCACATTATTATCCTATTTATCTTATTTTATAAATGTGATACTATCCATCACCTTTGAATCATTTTTATTTTTTTTTAAAATTATTTTCTTTTACACTTAGCTGACCTTATCTTTCACTCATTTAAAATATATAGTCATACCATATATTATTTAGTTACTTCATCAGTTCATACTCACATACATCACATCAATAATAATAAGGGTTCGTGAATAAGGATTGTTAATAATGGTTTATACCTATACATATATATTTATAAAAGATGTACAGTACCATACAATTATAAAAATGATGACTTTTTTTCGGTTTACATAAAATTATTTAGAAAATTATAACTATAGTCACTTAGTTTGAGCCTTATGTAAAATAAGTTAAATGCACATATTACAGAGCGTCAAATGGAACCTAGAAACATTCATATAATTGGATAAGTATATCTTTATGTTAAACTAAGTATGGAACATACATTATACAACTAGGCCTAAAGAGGGTTACCGTGTAATACCTCATATTTTACACACTCTTGAAATTACATCATGTGATCTCAAAAGTCTCACTAAATCAATATTATTTAATTTAGAATCATCCACACAAAATAATGAACCCTAGTACACTAAATTTTTAATTCTTCAAATCTTAATTCTCGAAATCTTAAATAGGTCCAATGCCTTAGTCACAACACCTCCATAATATTTATTTTTAACTCATTGAATCCATACATAACTCACATAAAGCTCATAACCTCTAATGCTTACCCTATTCGCACTTATGAAATCACGATAACTTAATTTGCATCACGTAGCACACAAATATCTCTTACTATCCATTCGAGCACTTCCACCTAATTAACCTACACTACGGATCATACTCATAATACCACCATGCTCTTGAATCATCAAATAACCAACACTTGGTGGTTGCACATGCATCGCCATTAAATCACTCAGTTACATATCGGTTTACCCTAACTCATTCATAACCTATTCTACTCGTTTTACCTTACATTGAAATGTTGTCTTAACATAATTTTAGATATTTTAATAAAAAAAAAACGCAAGAGAAGTTATTACCAAGAGTGTAGGGTTGTGTCAAACAAATGGGTACAACCCAAAGTGGTATAAGGATTTTTTGATTGTCAATAATATAATTTAAGTTTTGGTGACTCTCTAGTGATGCTAGGGAATTTTAACTGGTCCTTGGTAGCCGTGGCATGGTTAAAAAGTCATGAGGAGGATGTGTAAGGTGGGGGGCAAAGGAAATTCTTGTGTGGTTGTAGTACTCGGCAACTAAATCGATAGCAGACGACATGTAAGATTATGGTGTACTGTTCTAGTAAAGGACTTGGCGATGATCTATAGTGCGAAGGGTATCAGCCAATCGGCAACGCTCAAGGTTCTAATCAGGTTAGGCATGCAATGTTCACAAAGAACTACACTTGTAAGTGAATAGTCCATATAAAATCACAACAGAATAGTAACAATTAAGTGCTAGTTGTATCAGAGTTCTAACCATAAATAAACACATTTAATAAATACTCCAAATAAACACATGTCACTTTATCTGCAAATATAAAATGCAGATCCAATTGTTTTGTTCCCTAAATTCAAATAAGAAAAACCGAACATAGTCAATCACTAGACTAAGTAATTCAAATCTAAATCAATAACAAAATCTCTATTAACAGAAACCTAACTTCGTGTCTATTGCTTGGGCAGGATTGGTTTTTCTTCCTTGAGTATCTCTCTTGAATATACCTCTGCATAATAGTCTGTAGTTTGAATAAATGAAACTATAGGTAAGTTAGACAACTATAACAAAATTGCAAATGAGATACAATGCTCATGAAGATGCAATGTACAGTATCATGTAACGAAAATGATGAACATATATTAGGGAGTCCCTCGAAAGCGAAAACACATGTATTCATAAATATGATGTGAAATTAACATATCAGTAACAATAATTATATAAGCATGACAATGAACCACCCTATGTGCAAAACTCGATATATATTAGTATCATTAAGACGAGGAATCATCATTTTCTCAAGCACATAAAATTCATCATATTCATCATATAAATGTTTGTTACACAAACTTTTGTCGCTTGAAATGTCAACAAGGGAAGCTACACCATCGTTTGAAATCGAGGAATCACTTCCACTCAACCAATATGTAAGCCGACTCGCTTGTCCAAAATAGGTTGATATTCACGTAGAGATACTTATACAAATATACATGATGTACCAAAAACATGTCTACCCGATCAACTAATTTGAAGACACCACATGTGATACACCCAGGAATTCAGCTTTCCGTCTATCAGGTGAGACAAGCATGATAGTGTCTCACCCTAATCATCACAGAGATTCTCTCTACTCCTAAGAAACTCGTGGCAACTCACCACATGAATGGTTAGGGAACTCTCTCTACCTGTCTATAACGCCCAAAAGAGACCAAAAGAATTTCTTTAATTTGGACAAGTGGATCAAACATGAGAAATATAGAAAAAAAATTCTATGGATTAAACTATTTAGGATTTTGATTTAAAAGCAAAGTCAATCTATGATCCTTAAGGAGAATATGTAATTTGGATCTTTGGAGATGCTTATAACTATAATTAACCAAAAAGAATTATATTATACTATTGGATTCATTAAAGTTTTTAAAATTTTATGGTTTAATAAATATTTTTATTTTTTAGACATCAAGGGGCCAATGGGATAGCGTCAAATATCACCTAGTGTGCCATTTAACCAATAAGTTTACTCATTTATGTAGGACGCCCAATGCTAGCTTAAAAAATACTTGAGAAACTTCAATAACATGTGGTGAAATCCTCAACCTTCATTTGGTCTTCAATTTATACATATAAAAAAAATTACGAAAATTATAAGTGAGTTTGTCTGTAAGGCAAGTCAAGACCCATATGTCCCTTACAAGGCCATGACTTGCACATCCCTCTACCATTGTATTGAAAACACCCCCTTCTCTCCTCTATGTCCCTCATGTCCCATACATACTTGCTTAAGTCACTTTTATACACAATGACCAGCTCAAGTTCTAAAATGAAATCGAGTGAGTAGTGAAGTGGGAGAGTGGAAACAATTTCTCAACCTCTAGCCGAGAGCTTCAACCCTTGGTAAGCAAGTTTTCCCTCTATATCATTATATGTGTTAGATGTTCAAGTTAGTGAGTTATTGGAACGTTTTTTTTTAAAGAAAATAATATATTTTTGAAAAATAAGTTGATTTATAGCTTCTAAATGCATTGTTGAGTTTAGATATCATAATTTGAATTTAATATTTGTAAGCTAAATTTTTTAGGACATACAATGTGCACATATTTTGATAAGCTTGTATATGAATTGTATTTGTTGGATGTATGACTTTTATTCAAGATTTAAAATATTAGAGTTTAGAATATCCTTTAGAGTTAATACAAGTTTCGATTAGCATGTTGTTGGAAGTTAATGATGATTCAAGTTTTTAGTCATTAATTCTAAGCATGTATTGGAGCTTTGTGATGAGTTTGGTTGTGACTTGAAGTATATTTTGTGAGTTATATGTTAAACTTGAAATCGATTTTGGATTAAAGAACTTGGTGCAAGTGTGAAGTTATGGTTGTGCATTTCGATTTGATTTTTGTAAATCTAAATTATTTGTGGTTTGAATGTTATGATTAGAGTTATGAAACTTGATGATAGTTTGCATAGCTTATATATTAAGAAAATTGGTTCGTTTCCAAAAGAATAGTTGTGTACTCAAGAACAATTGTTTATATATCTCGATTTATTTTAGTGTGTGTAAATGGTTTTGTTTTTCAGAATATTTAGACTTTTACATGAATGAAGACAATATACATATGTTTGAGTTCTAACCTAGAGTTAATCCAAGTACTTATTTTTGGTTTAAGGGATTACAAGTCTGAAATTATGCCTAAATGCATTTAGTAAATTCTTATGCTTAAAGGTTTGGATTTGGCATATATCATTAGATTGTCATTTGGAAATATTATTTTTGAGGTAAAAAATGGATTTGTCATAAAAAATTTTTAAAAAAATATATGTAGTTAGTGAATTTGGGTTAATTATGGGGCAAAAATGTAATTTTTGAAAGTTCAGGGGTTGATTTTCCATTTTGTTATTTTGAAAGTCCTGAAATTTGTTGATAATATTTTCAGGGTTAATTAGAAAGTCTCTAACTTTAGTATACATTTATTTCAATATTTAAAGATTTCAGTGTTTAAGTTAAAGACAGATTATAAGTTAGCTTTTAACTTTCTTATAGTTTATGATAGTATAGTTGATGATCAACGTTGTATTATGCTTAATGATTATGCTCGAAGATTCATTGGTAACTGAGATATTTATGTCTTGATATTCTGCCATCTCTCATGAAGCATATGTACATTTCATAGAGCATGAGTCCAACATGAAAAGTATTTTGTCGCAAACCCAATACTAAGATGAGAGTTATCCTTGCAGAACTCCTCTATCTACTCTAGAGTGTGTAATAATGGAAGAATCCCTTATACTCAAGAAAAAAGTTAACGAGTTTTGAATTGAATCAAAATATATTCAGAATGAAGTAGAAAGCACCTAACATTGGTGGGTGTACAATAAAATATTCACAGTGAAGATGATAAGATCTACCTTGAGTGTTCCTTCTCTGATGATGTATTCATAGCTAATCAAAAGACCTGTGATGTGGTACAGTAACCAACATGTGCACATTTTATGAAAAATTGTGAGATATCCACCCTCTGTAAGAACAAGACCAAGAATAAATGAAGATGTTTAATGAAAACAAACATGTCATGAAAGTTTTGATGATGATAATGTTTATTTTAAAAGCAAGTTCTCGTCGCTCATTCATTCATGTCATGTTTATTGATATGCATGCTTTGTAAATTGTTTGTATGTCAATAGTATAACATACTGAGATTTGTAAACATCTCACCTTGGTAGTTCCAACTATCATGCTCATCCAAAATGGTATACATCGTGATAGGTCATCATGAGGAGGAACAGACTTGCATGGACAAGGTGGACTAGTGATGAACTTGACCTAGAAGAGGCGATGGAGCTTATGCTTCAATTTCTAAATATTATTTTGTTATTAATAGTCGAGATGCATGAACTATTAAATATTTAGGTTTGAAACTATGTGTGGTCTAGATGTTTGTAATTAAGAAGTTTCTTACTCCAATACGATAGTTTTTGTTTTAGGTTATGCATTTCGATAGATAATTAACAAGTTTGTATGCTTAAAGTTGTGAAGAATATTTTGAAATTTTAGTTTATTCTAGTAAATATTAAAATAGATTTTCCGCTTTGATTACTGTATATTGCTAGATGCATGCTAGGTGTATTGCATATGATCTGTCATATACGGAGATATGTAACCTTGTATTCTATATCACGACGCTTCAATCTCTGTTAAATCTCAAGTGTGGGTTGAGGGTGTCAAATGGTGATATCAAAGCAATTACGTTTCTAGGTAAACCCACATGTCATTAGGAACCGGTATATGATTGAATTATTAGTATGTGAATATAGATTAAACCATGTAAATGAATGTTGAATTTTAATCTGATATGCGTAAGCCTATGTATCTAAGGAGGAAACACATGGCTCGTGACAGAAGGGTGGCTGAAGGGATAAAAATCCAAGGAATGATAATTAGAAAGAATAGAATCCTCTGTTGGATGGGGGATAAGTTATTACTATTGCTATCTGTCAGTTGATGAACATAATGAGATAGTATCAGGAGCTGTTTCAAAGACAGATGCAGCAGTAGACACAATAAAACGGATACGAACAACCAAGAATGGAGATAAGAGGTTGCTTCTACGAGAAATTTTAGGCTCCTTTTGTTTACACAAAATCCATATCTCATTTCAATTATTACAATTTTTCAAATTTTCATACAAAAATATAATAAACAATTCAATTTTTTAAAATTTCAAAATAAAAATCATATTAAAAAATATATTCTAACAATATTTTATTCAACTAGTATTCAAAATATTTCATCTCATATCATCTGAACTGTGTATCCAAACCCAAACTTAATGTTTAGATACTCTAGTTTCATAGGTACAAAGGATCGATGAAGGCAAACAAATTGCTAATCACCTTTAGATCGAACATTTGAAATTAGTAGATGTACAAAAGAACAAAATGCTCTATACTTTATAAATCTACTACAAGGAAAATCATGTATATGGTGGGATACTAAAAGGTAACTATTGATTAGAGAGTTGCGTGGTATAGCTACACTGACCTGGAAAAGATTTAAGGAAGAGTTTTGAGATGGTCACATGTCCTTACGACTTACCTTAGGTCCAGCTCATAGTCTATTCTTAAATGAGGATCTCCCATATGGCATTGGATCATATCTTTTGGTTAAGACGGTATGGTATGCCAGGTCCTAATCTTTTATGCAGACCTACTCCGAATGTGACTTTTCAGATAAAGTATTAGCTTTTGCGTACCACATTGCCACCGTCTAAGTGTTTTTGTGTTATCCTAAAAAGTTTGTACATTTGCACATGTCTTGTCCTTGAACATTGTTTGCCTTAGGCTCTTCCTCACCATTATACGAATGTCACATTTTTTAGAACTACGAGCCTCTTCAACTTGCCATTTTCGTCTACGTGCATTAGGCTACTTTTCTAGCTCGCCTACCACAAGGTGAAACATTCTTCATCACCTTGCGCTGAGATGTAACTACCAGACTTTCTATATAGTGTTGCTCACTCACATGTTGGATTGGTTGCACTCTGCAAACTATAACTACCTCATTTTTCACCAAATTAAGGGAAAGCCATCTTTGCCTTCCACTCGACAAGGAAATGCTCTTTTCTCCACATTCATTTTGCTCCTAGAAGGTGGTCTGTCCTCTCTCGCTGGCGTGGTCCACACACAAATGGTGGAAAATGTGTGGAGGCACACAACTAGCAGGAAGACAAGCTGCGACATAAAACCTTAGGGCAATAAAAGTATGCGTGCATGGGATATCCGGCTCTCGAGTTTAAATAATTGGCCGGGTTGGGTCATGGGTCATCTCATGTGGGTGGTCACAGTTTGATTTCCACGGTTCTTAGTCTTGGTTCCTCCACACAATTTGATTGGGCTCGATCCATAAGTCCTAAATTATTATCCTAGACTAAATTCATCTCCAACCAAATCTAAACCCAATAGCTTAGTCCCTACTTCTCCTTAGAATCCAAGCCTCAAGCTTTTCTATTTATCCTTAATGAAAGGAGTGAAGCCCAATAAATGTTCAACTCCGAAGTAATCTTCTTAAAATTAAAACCTTTTATATGAAAATGTTGGCAGTAGCTAACTAATTAACTAACATAAAACAATAAACTAGATTCACACATGAACGAATAGCGACCATAATAGTAATAAATAGAGTTCTGATATATACAATCACTTTTACATACTCTTTGCGTACTACATTAATGTAATTGGCCAAAACAGTTATTTTATATTAAAAAAAATGATACAATCAATCATATTAGCGGAGTGCGTAAGAAATACGCAAAAGTGACCGCACATAGAGTTTTTATAATAAATAATAGACTAATAGTATTAATAGTGATTCTTTGAATTATATGAGGGTTACAAAGTATGCATAAAAAACTATGAACATAGCTAATGTATCTTACTGCACAATACTACAAAACAATGAAACATGTCATCTACAAGCAACGTCATTGGACAAGATAGATGAGAGCACTCAAACGATAAATAAGGAAGATTCGAGCTGCATGACTACAAAAATGTAAAGATATTTTGCCATTAACTTTCTTATTATATTAAGCTATTGGTTCCTGTCCTTTTTCCTTTTCAATTAACTTGATTCTCAGAAGCTCCCCATTAAAAATTACCCTAAAGTCTCATTTGGTATTATGAGAAAGAGAGTGCTTTCATGATAATACTACTAAGAAATGTAACATCATTTTTAACTATGATTTGTTTAGCTAAATTATGTCGTTCATAGGGCAACTATTCTCAAAATCTTGAAAAGATGTAAAACTAGAATCTCATTGTATAGTTATAGAGGATTTAGCATGGAAGAATCATAAAAATAAACCTTTTTTTAGAAAATTGATTTATATAGTTTTAAGGTGTCCAAAATTTTTTAAAAAAATAGGCAAATATGATATTCGAGTAAGGATTTATACAAATTTCAAATAGACAAGGCCAGCGTAATCCCTTTGCTAAAAACTAGACCCTACAATGTAAAAGTATAAAATAATTTATTTTTTATTAGTGAAAGTTACTTTTTTACAAAAGATCTGCACGAAACTTATCTATTTAAGACTTGTACTAGCATTACTCATGGAATTCACATAAAAAAATTATTTTTTAATAGTAAATCTTACTATTTGTTAAAGAAAGCGTGTAAAATTTACATATTTTAAAACTATATCTAACATAAAGCCTTTTTTTTTTAAATCTCTTTTAATATTAATAATCCTAATTTTAAGACATGATTATGGCCGAAAGCATACTTGAGGTGACTTCGTAGTTGGTAATACAAAACAAAATGTTCCCTTTTTTTTTTTATTAAACTATAAGCTAAAGAAAAAGAAAGGGATAAAAAAACAAATGAAGAAACAATAGTGGCCCAATTGGTCCCAATCCGCATATAGCAGGAAAAAAGGACAACAAATTATAGGCCACGCGCTTTCTCACGGTCAAATGAGAATTGACAAAATACAATCCCAGGCCCTTTATGATTGGATAATGGTGGGCCCCAGCCCCAAAGTAGGTGCTCGGCAGCACGAGGTCCCTATCTAGGAAGCGAGAAAAGAAAAGAAAATAACCTCACGCGCATTTCCACGCTCTAATAAAATTTTTAGCAATAAAATTGGCAATAAAGGATGTCAGAATGTATCCAATGGAAGAGTAGGATGGTTTAAAAAAAACGAGAATTTAAAAGATTGTTTGGATTTAAAAATGATTTTAATTCATTTTATCTAATTATTATAATTTTTTTTTAATTTTTATATAAAATATAATAAATAATTTAATTTTTTTAAATTTTTTAATAATAATAATATTAAAAAATAATATTCTAATAATAGTTTATTTAATTTTTAACTTTCATCTCAACTTATTATCTAAATTTCATCTTAATCTATCTATCAGTCACTATTCACCCCTAATACTATTAGCCAAAAGAATTAATAAAAAACCATTAACACCATCCATAACAATGTTTTAAATTTTACACCATACCGATCGGTATAATCGAAATATTTCATTTTATAGTTGATATAGAAGGATATAGTTTCGTATTAATCAGAATTTCAACCGTTTTGATCTGTATTGGCCGATATTTCGGCCTTTACTTATTTATTTATTTTTTCAAACTGCAAGTTTATTTTTTAACCTTTTAATTCATATCAAACTTTATAATTTATATATTTATATATAAATTATTTTAAAATGATATTAATATCGCAACATCTCGTTTTAATATTTCAATTGAAATGGTCACAAGTGTGATATTCAAAACATTGATCCATAAACAAACAAAACTCAAACGCAGAATTAAGCAAAAAAACACACAAAGAAGAAACTTCATGGCCATAAAATTCAAAAGGAGGTAAGCAAAGCAAATCAAAAGTAGAGGATTTCCAGAGATTCAGAACAGATTTAAATCCAAGCTTTGTCCACAACCACAGCAATCCTCCTGAGTTTTCAACAAATCGACCACAGATAAGAGGATGAGTGAGGATCGAAGCAAAGACGATAATGACATCGAGATAGACTTCGACGCTGGGAATGGGATGTAGAGGGAGAGATCAGCTCAATCGCTCTCATCCTCGTCTTCTTCCCTCATAGAGCCTCTCCTTCTCACCAAGAGGACCAACAACACCTCCCAGCTCGCTATTGTTGGTTCCAATGTCGGCTTGGCGCTACCCACGTGACAGAAAGATAAAGACTTGGAGTGGGTCCCAAAGATGGAAAGGAATGCGATGATGAACAGAGGGAATGGAGGCTACGACCACGTCAATGAACAAAGGTGACGACAATGAGGAAGGTAATGGGGAATTGGGGATGGCTAGCCGGCAGTTTGGTTTGGATGAAACGCTTAAAACGTGCATGACTTTAGGCGGGTTGAAACCGGTAGCTCACGGGTTCGACCCAAAAATTAGTTTGACGCGCATTTAAGGTCGGGTCAGATCATTTGGACAGACCGAGCCTAGTTAAGCACATAAATATTATGTAATTATTTAAAAAGAATTAATAAATATAAAATTTATATGAATTTTTTTTAATATTATATTTTATTCTTTTTAATATAATTAAACAGTAATTACGTATTCTACGACTATATATAATAGAATAATGTTAGATATAATTATAAATTGTGTAAATATTACATATTTCTTTAGAATGAATGTAGGGTCTAGTATTAAAATCTAAATTTTTTTAAGTGAATTTTATATTTATCTATTTTTTTAAAAATGAATACACGATTACGTATTTTATGATTATAAATATTATTATTTTTTTATATAATATTACTCATAAATTATATACCGTGTAAAAACTTTCAAATCATAAATTATATAATATTTATTAGAAGACGTCGTGTTCAAAAGTGTGTTGGTTTGACACCGTATAATAATGTAGGGAGGATGGAAAGCGCGTGGTGCTGGCATTATCTCCAAAAACTGTTGAGCTGTATAATATTTAAGAAAGGGATGGGGATGGCCCACCTAACATTACTTTTTTGCAACATAGAACGGATGCCCGACTAGGACAAACAATCAGCAACGCCGCCCTAATTCTTAATTACATATATGTCAAAAGAAAAATATATTTAAAAAGTGATTCTGCGTATTAATATGTATATTTATTTAATATAATTAGTTAAAAATTAAATTTTATTAAAATTAATATTAATTTAAATTTAAAATATGAAAGTAATATCATTAATATACAGATTGATACGTAGATTTGTTTCTACATAACAAAATTCTAAATCAAAAAATATGTTTTTGGATTTTGATATAATTTCTCTCCCACTCTTAATTATTTTTTCCTAAAAATTTAATTTAATTTAGCTTAGATATTAATTTAAAGTTTCAATATCACTTATCTCATTATTTTAAACAAATTCTTATTATTATTTTTGATAGAAATATAAAAATAATTGAAAAATGTCATGGATATTGAAAAAAATCTTTAAGAAAGGTGAAGTGTTACATATATTAAAAAAAATTATATAAAAATAAATTCATAAATTGATATGATTTCATAATATTTATTAGATTTATTTTACAATAAAAGTAACTTTACAATCTGATATATCATATTAAGCCACATCAATTTATAAGTTTACTTTTGTATAATTTTTTTATATCTAAAGTATTTTTCTTTACATAATGATAATATTAGATACAATTTTAGAATAAGTAAACTCTACACACTTTATTTATAAAAGAATATAATCCATTATTGATAGGATAATTAGAAGGTAAGCATAGTTAAGTTCAATCATGAAATTCATCTTATTATTTTCATTAAGTATAAAACTACATGACTCATGTTAATTACTATCACAGCCTTTAAAAATCTTAAAAAATATAAAAAGATTTTGATAAAAAACTTGTGTTTTTTTTTTTTGGAGTGACTGTAAAAAGCGGCTGTCGACAAAGGAGACGTCTCTAATTAGCAAAACTCGTCATCTTCTTTGATAATTATTCGAATAATCTATTGTATCAACAAGTGGCATGGTATTTTTATATTATAGGAACTTATTTCATGAAGCAATAGGTGGTATAATATAATAGGAAATGATTTGTACAGTTTTAAGATGTATAAGTCCCGTGTATTCTTTTTTTAAAAAAAAATCTGAAATCTACATAGAAAAATCTATTTTTTTAATAATATGCAGGTTTTAGTTTTAATTTTTTTCAAAATTGGTACACGAAACTTACACATGCATCATTTGAATATAGTTAATATTATTCTAGTATAATATATAAGAAATGATATTTGTAATTCTAGGGTGTGCAAGTCGCGTACATCTTGTTTAAAAAAATAGAAAAACTTAGGAGCCACATGATGTAGTTATTTTTAATAGTGAACCCCATTTTATTTAAAAAATAAGTATATATAATTTGATAATTTACACACCTTTGGACCATATATATCTAACATATAATTTAAGATATCTATTCATTATGATTGCGTGGGTATAGAATATGTGCGTAATGGTGCCAAAATTTCTTGTATACTCAATTCATCGATCGTCATAAGAGTATGGGTACTTTCTCTTTCATTAATGTGAATGCAAGGTTGACTTTCTTGATTTTGATCGAGAAACTTATCCAAAATCAATAGCAATTTTTAAATAATTTTCTATATATATATATATATATATATTCCATTATAAGCAAGGTTGGAATTTTATCATTTCGTTTCCTTCTAGGACAAAACTACCATGTCAAGAGATGATTACGTTTCTATATATCCTTTCCTTTGATGCTTATCTGTGCATGCATGCAGCATGCTTAGATTTGACGTCTCTCATTTAGAAATCATGTTCTATATATAAGTCGGGCTCTGGCGGTTAGACTAGCCCGTTCAAGTTGACCATATTTTATTTTTTGATTTTTTTAATATTTTAATGTTTTAAAAAAAAAAAAAATACATCAATAAATTTAAAATTACTTCTTTAATCATTAAATAAATAAAAAAAAATGGCAAGTGGTCAAATTAAACAGTACAATCGGAAGGCAAAGTAGTTTTTTCCTTTATATATACGTCTTTCATGTTTTATTTGAAATAATTAAATATAAGAGAAATGATTTGTACAAGTCTCATGCAATCCCTTATAAAAAAGTAGACCACAGCTTAAAAAAGTGAAATTATTATTTATTAGTGAGACCCACTCACTTTTTTACAAAGGACTTGTATGTGCCTTGTTTAATTGAGGCTTGTACCTACCTAGAATTACTAGGGTCTCGTTTATTTTTAGAAAATATCTCATCTCAATTTCATCATTACACTTTCTTAAATTCTAATACAAATTAAATAAAATAAACAATTCAACTTTTTCAAATCTCAAAATAAAAATAATATTAAAAAATATATTCTAATAATATTTTATTTAACTTTTTAATTTTAATCTCAACTCATCTCATTTCTAAAAACAAACTATATGTATTGATTAAAGTAGGGTTGTGAATCATGAAGTGTATTGATTAATACGATATGTTTTAAGTGACTGCTTAACTGACACTGATGGAATTCAAAGGAATGATGGCATTTTTAAAAAAGAAATATATACCAACATAAGATACTGTGCTATATGTGGTATATATATATTACTTAAAGGAGAAAGGAATGGTTAGAGATGTGAATATTCTGACTACTTAGAGGTATTCTAGCAGAAATGCACATGCCCTAAGATATCGCTTTATATATATATATATATATATATATATAAACTATATAATTATACTTTGACCCCACTGTCTCCCATGTGAACAATTTTGGCAGAAGGGAGAGAAATTAAGAGATAAAATTACTTTGTGAAGCCCATATCATAATAATATATGATGCACCTCCATGTCCATGAACTTATTCACTTCCTTTACATGATCTTCTGTATATACTTTTTTTCAAATTACGTCAGTTTATAAATTTATTTTATAGATTAAGTATTTCTCATAATAAAGTAAATTGATTTTAAAAAATAAAAAATAAAAATTTTTCATTTTTGAGAAAGGAAAACTTGAAAAAAAAAACCTAACAAAAAAAGGAAAAGACATGCACAATGAAGCATCTGCAAGGCAAAAGATACTTGATAGTTGGTTTACAGGAAACTCTTTAGCATATTCATAGAGGGACACCTCTTTTAAATAACAAAGGTGGTCAAACCAAACCCTTTTCCCCAATTAAAGAAAGAAAGCCTTTAAAAAAAAAAAAAAAATTATGATGGCAAAAGGAAAGAAGAAACGACAAAAAGAAGAGAAGAGAAAAAACTAGGTCAAATAAAACATGAGCTTCTTTTGTTCTCTCCTTATCCAAGGACCAAGATCATGGTTTTTTTTTTAATTATAATTAATTTTCTAGAAAATTAATAATTTCTAATTATACAGATGCGACAAAATTTTAATTAATACTTTTATATATATTAATTTCTAAGGTCACTATCAATTGGGGAAGCAGAAAATTAATGTGATTGCAGAAACAAATTAAAGTAGCTTCAAGAGGTTGAGAAAGCACCCCACGATCCCTCTTAGTTAGGGCATCATAATAGGACAAAAGAAAAAAAAAAGTGTGCACATTTATATATATTCTTATTCCTTCTATCCTGATAAGTACTTTCTTTTCTTTGTATTATCCTAATTTGGAAAAGAAAGAAGAAGTATTCACTTTAACCTAATAATTGGCTTTAAGGATTCATGAATTTATGAAAGTATGCTCAAAGTAATCATTTTAAGTGAATCAAAACAAGTAAGGCTTTGAAGAAGTGTATCTTAAGGCCTCGTCAGGAATTCAGTCTAATTTTAAACTGAGTCTAATATCTAAATATCAAATTCTCAAATCACTAAATTCATTTCAGTTCAAAACGTTTTTACACGTGGGATCTACAATCTTTTTTTAATTCAACACCTTTTTACATGCAAGACCTTTAACATTTTTCAACTTTTCATAAATACATCTAAACTCATATTAACATTCAAACACATTCAAACCATCTTAGGTGGCCTCCCACAAAACTCTTTTTACCATCTTAACTCGCTACTATTCATAAATAACTTAAGTCATCTCAACTCAACTCAACATCTGAACGAGAAGTCATTGTCATTTGTTAGTTTGACGGGAAAAAAATAAAAAGAAAGTCATTGTATTTATTTGGTAGGCTTCATATTTCCATGTACAAATCCAACCAATGGTCAACAATAAAATACTAATAATTAATTATAAAGTGCTTTAAATTATTCTGCTTGAATTTTTATTTTTGCCACAAAAATAAAAATTTGACCAAACCTTCATAAAAACATGATTCATGAGTCATAAGTGCATGCATCCCCACTATTCTTGTAAAACTCATAGCATTAAAAACTTGGTCCTGGCAATTGAATGCTCTGAATTCTTTGTGATTTATATTATATAATTTTATGGAATTAAATAATAAGCACATTGTCCACGAAAATTAGCTTCTTTTTCAACATGAAGTTAGGTGTATAAACGCAGCTTCAATTTCCATGGATGGTAGGTAGACAAATTTGTTCACATTTGTAATGATTATCATGAGTTCTAATTGTAATTTCGATTAATCAAGTTGGAGTACAAATCTAAATATGATCTCAATTCTTCCTCCATCATAATAATTAGTTTTAAATGATCTAGTGTGACATGGATATCAGACATTCTGTACATTTATCTACATCGCATACCAAACTTTATTTTTTAATTTTTAATTTTTATTCCTACTAAATTAAAGGAGTTTTTTTACTCGTCATCCTTACTACACATTTGCTAAGGGAACAAGTAAAATAAAAGTAAGTGTGTGATGTAAGGATGATGAGTAGAATATTTCATATGAATCATGAAAGGTGCGATATAAGCTGATCAACATATCAGGAATATGTTTCGCTTGGAAAAAATTTAGAATTGAAACGTTTGAATTTTTCTTACAACTTAACTCCTGCCATATCAATTTTAACTTAAATTATCATCCCTGCATTACATACTTCATCCATATCAGTTTGCAAGTAAAAGAACTTTTATGTATTGACATTACATTGCTACCATCAAGTCTGTATCATACAATGAGTTGGTGTGAACATTGGATTTAGAAAGGTTGTAGAATGTTATGTTCTCACATTAATATGGAGATAAATTTTTTGATCTATATAGTAACTCTATGGAGCTATAAATATAGTTTTAAATATTGATAAGAACATTAAAATTTTAATAAATCTTTTAAGAGTTATATTATATATCGCACTTATGTTATATTTTTCACATAATGCTAAATAAATTTTTATTTTTAAAATAATAAATTAAATAATTAATGAATAATAGCAAATCATATCATCTGGAATATAAGTTTGAATGAGAAGTAGTACATAGACATTTTATTTCTTTCAAATACGGATTGAGTTTTTTTCGTCAATGGATTACAGAAGCGTTTTACATGGGACAAGATAAGTTTTGCTCGAAATAGCAAAAGTTGAAACTTGAGAGTCGCAGAGAATGATTTTGCCTGGCCAAGTTGCCCATTTTAATATTCCATTCCTGTACAGTTCACCCACGAAAGTTTCCCAAGTCATGCGATCACTAGCTAGAGACTTGGAGCTGAGAGACAGAGAGAAGAGCCAGTTGGTTGTGTTTCCCACCAATTTAACCTTTTCCTGGGACCGTGAAATCCTTCATCCTCTCAGCTCAAGTGGGTCATTCTTTTATATGAGGTCCTACTCTCCCACTTGCTGGTCTTTGCTGTCTCAGCCTATGTTACCTGCCCCCTTTTCAAACTTCCCCAAGAGACGCTTCTCTCTTTTCTATGCGTTCTTGTTCTCCGTATCCAAGTAAGATCCAGTTTTTTTAATCTGGGATATTCATTTTTTTCCTTGTTCTGCTTCTTGAAGGTCATAATATATCAAAGTTCTGATATTGTTATAGTTTGAGCTCTCTTCGATCTTGCATAATACTTGATTCTGTGTTGTCTTCAACACGTAGTCTTTTCCGTTCTTTCAGGAGTGTGAAAGCTTTCAATTCAAGCATCTGGATCGTCTTGGTAATTTGCAAGCTTTACCGGCTATTGCTTATGATGGTTGTTTTGGATTTTGGATTTGAGAGGTTGGTTTGGGGTCACTTGTGGGGTATAAGGGATGTTGGAAAAAAGGAGCTTTTTGGATTCGTTTGAACTCTACTTCTGCGGTGGAATAGTGATTAGGATTTCATGCTTGCCCAAAGACAATGGTGAGCTTTGTGACCAGATTTTTACTTCTTTAGCATTCAAAACTTCAGCTTGCTGAATCGAAATAATATGAAGAACCTTCTTAAGAAGCTTCATATCATGTCCAATCAATCGGAAGATGCAGATGGATCTACTACATCGAAGGGCAACAATTCTAATGAAGGGTCCCCTGATAGGCTTTTGCACTCTCGGTCCCATCAAAATCCTGAGCATAAACCCCTTTTGGGGCTCTCGGGTTGGTTGAATTCAGTTGCTAATAGAGGTAGTCCAAGCCCCCCGTCGTCTTCAAATGTGACAAGGGGAGAAAAAATGGAACCGTCTGATTTGGCTAGCCCTAGTGATTTAGATGTTGTTTTGGATGGAGCGAGGCCTGATTCAGGTTCAAGTAACTCGAGGGATCCTGATATAGAGGAAGAATATCAGATACAACTGGCTTTGGAACTGAGTGCCAGGGAGGATCCTGAGGCAGTTCAGATTGAGGCAGTAAAGCAGATAAGTTTGGGCTCTTGTGCCATTGATAATACTCCGGCTGAAGTTGTCGCCTATCGATACTGGGTAAGTTTGACCCTTCTTCTGATTTCTTATGATATCACAATACATCATGAGTATTTGTAAGGGCGACACTTGCTTATGATCCTACCATTAAATAAAGTCTGATCTTAAATTGCTTGGGGTTTAGCCCGCTTACATGTAGCATATCAAGTGATACGTTGCCAGAAAATGCTTTTCGATATACTGGATGGTTTCAACATAATATTCGAAGAGCTGTCAAGGAAAACAGGAAAAAAAGATCTGGGAAGGTGTCATTGTCGCCCTTGTAGCTCCTATGATCCCTGTTCTTCAATCCTATTAATGTAAGGAGAGTGAAATTTCAGTCAAATTAACGTTAGTCGGATTCTGACAGTGTAAGCAATCTTGTTGAGTGTCACCATCAAAGCTACTTTGGAAGTGTTAGCGTAGGCAGGGTAGAACTAGTTATCTGTATATGAATCTCCCGTTTATAATGGGTTCTACTGGTTGTTTAGCTATATGTTTAGGTAATTCTTGTGCTTTTCGGTAAAATGTTTCAACAGTTAAGGCTTAACAACTGCGGCGGAGTCTTGACTACATTTAATTATAAATCCATATGCTTATATGCTTGTATATATTCTTTTCTGAACCATGTGCATTTTTTTTCGTAATTGTACTTTCACTCTTCAGCTCCAAGGTTTCTCTTATGGCAATGCAATGTAAGATGACAACAAATTGTTGAAATCAGGAAATCTATGTCCTACTACCATTTCTTTAATTGATGTTCCATTGCCACTGGAGTATAATTAGCAAGTAGTCATTCTTCCTGCATTTTGCTTTTCTGTACAATTGAAAAACTACATGACAGTTCTATTTAGGTGTTACCAACTTGTGTAATCAACTTATTTCAGCATACTTACTAGGTCATAATTCAGCATAAAATACATGGGATAAAGGGAAATTTAACCGTTTTTTATTATAGTTTATAAATTATTTCTATATATGCCGAGTGCTTGATATATCTAATTTTTGATAAATAAGAGACTAACTAAGTAAACTGGATCAGTTTTTTTTCCCTCTCATATCTGTCTCATGTTTATTCTTTTCTAACCTATCTCATATCGTAGATTTATCCATGCTTCACAGAATTACAATTCACTTAGTTATGATGACAAGATCCTGGATGGATTCTATGACCTGTATGGAGTTATGGCTGAATCAACCTCAGAAAGAATGCCTTCCCTAGTTGATCTGCAAGGAACACCAGTGTCAGACAGAGTCACCTGGGAAGCAGTTTTGGTCAATAGGGCTGCTGATGCTAATTTGTTGAAGCTTGAGCAGAGGGCTCTAGAGCTAGCTGTCACATCAAGGTCCAATTCTCTCGTTTTTGTAGGTAGTAATTTGGTGAGAAAGCTTGCTATTTTAGTTGCTGACTATATGGGTGGACCAGTTGGGGATCCTGAAAGCATGTTGAGAGCATGGCAAAGTCTCAATTACAGTTTGAAAGCAACCCTTGGTAGCATGGTTTTGCCACTTGGTTCTCTGACAATTGGATTGGCTCGTCACCGTGCATTGTTGTTCAAGGTACATTCTTGGCCTTTTCTTAATAGTTTAAAACCTAATTTGCAATGGCACTACGGGTTTGAATATAATGTGGGAACCATTGATTCCCATTTTTGAATTTCCTTTTGGTGGTTTTGACAAGAAACTTCTATGCAAGATTATTGGTCTTGGTTTCCCTTAGTGTGGCCACACTTTCAGTACTTACTGATGATATAATCATATCAACTTTTGTCGTACTTTCTGATCAAATTTGTGTTCGTCACTTAATTATGATTGAGAAAAATGATATGCCATTTTTAAGGATGGATATACCTCAGATTGGAGATGACAGACAAGGAGGGTTTCTATGCAATCACATGATCACATTCTTCATGTTACCACAGATATTCATTTACTTCTTTTATTCACTTTATAAATGCTTTCCTGGTCCATTCCAAGTCAGATGCTTTTCCCATGGAGGCCCGGTTACAGGTTCCGATGCTTACATTGACAAACCCCTTTCATAGTTTTGAAATATTGCATAGTGTGGGTCATCTCCCTCTTAAGAATTTGGACACTGACACATAGTTAGTTGGAAAAATAACTAGTTTAGTGTGAAATAAGGAGTTACTTCCTCCTTTGTGTATATTTAATGCTTTTCCTTTGCTGTAATTTTCCTCTGAACTTTGCATATGACAACATTTCAACTATCAGTGGATCTGCCTCTGAACCGCATAAATCCATGTCTGGATAAATGGCTTGTCTAATAATCTATATGTGAATCATGTTAGAGATGGCTTGTCAGATAATTGATTACAAGTGATTTTACATCCTGTCATCATTGTTGCTGAACCAGTCTTCCATTGTTTAACCCAGTTAATCCTTTTGGCCCAGCTACATTATGCGAAGTGCTGGGGTTATCATGCCATCACTTTTCCTTGTACGGAATCCTAGTCTTCCACTAGTTGCTTTACTTCAAAATTTTCCGTGGTTATGTAGGTTTTGGCGGATAGCGTGGGTTTGCCATGCCGGTTGGTGAAGGGGCAGCAATACACGGGTTCTGATGATGTGGCTATGAACTTTGTAAAGATCAATGATGGAAGGTATATTTGGTATTAGTTTAGTTTTTGTGATGAAGCCAAGTCAGCTGGAATATTCAGGGTTTTTTTTTTCTATTTTCTGTTCTCTGAATTATGATATCACTATGCATAGACGAGGTGCTCTAGTTCTTCTTTCTCACACAGTTAATTTGTACAGCTCGTGATGCTGTTATATGATTGTTTCAGAATCTAGTTTGGCTCCTATATATATCTATATAATTTTTAGGATTGCATTTGGGAATGTGTTGTTGCATTTTTTCCTTATATTTTGAGTTACTGCTGAAATTGATCTCAGAGAAGAAAATTCCCCCATTTAGTGATTTTTTAGGATTTCATTTTGGGTTCAAAGCCTCATATGTCTCTGAGATGTGGATAATGTGACTTTCAGGGAGTACATTGTTGATTTAATGGCTGATCCTGGCACACTCATTCCATCTGATGCAGCTGGATCACATATAGAATATGGTGAATCTTTCTATCCTGCAAGTCCTTTGTCCAGAGACATTGACTCCTCTTATATGGCTTCTTCAAGCAGTGGGGTTGGGAGTTCATTGGAAGAACAGTCAGACTTTGGGACATCGGACAAGAGGTCTAGGTTCAGCAATTCAGTTGCTTTAGTAAAAGAATCTGAGGACAGAGGTGATTTAACTTCTTCTGCAAATATAATCAGCGCAACTAACAGTGAGGAAGAGCACAAGTCATCTTCCGATGATTTTATATCTCCCTCCAATTTAGAGAAAGCGCCAGTGCGGGAGAATCCTGGCAAGTCTAGTCATCCTTACATTCGTGCAAGATCTCCTTCTTGGACTGAAGGTGTTAGCTCCCCTGCAGTACGCAGAATGAAAGTAAAAGATGTTTCACAATACATGATCGATGCTGCCAAAGAGAATCCACAATTAGCTCAGAAACTTCATGATGTGCTACTTGAGAGTGGTGTTGTTGCTCCACCGAACTTGTTTACTGAAATTTATTCAGAGCAGTTAGAAGTGTTGGCAGTTGAGGCAAAGTCTCCGACTGAAGATAAGGATGACAATAAGCAGGGGAGTGGAAACCAAGAATTCAAAGGTCAAGAAGATCTTGGTCCTGCTTACTTTTTGCCTCCTTTGCCTCCCCACAGAGTGCACTCTAAAGCACATATTCCCTCTGGTCATCTGGATACAGGGAAAGTAACTGCGAGCCCTATCCCATCACAATCTGAAGCAGCTCCTGTGAGATATACAAAAAACGTACCTGTTGCTGCTGCTGCAGCAGCAGCAGCAGCTGTTGTCGCATCATCAATGGTAGCTGCTGCAGCAAAGTCAAGCATTGAGTCCAATCTTGAACTTCCTGTAGCAGCTGCTGCCACTGCTACTGCAGCAGCTGTGGTAGCAACTTCTGCAGCTGTTAGTAAGCAGTATGAGCAGGTTGCAAGAAGTGATGGAGACACAGATGTTGCTCGTTATGATCCATGTGGTTATGGTGACGGGCATAATGATCAATCTGGAGCCATTTTAGAAGGCGAGAGAATATCAGATGGATCAGCAGGTAATGATAGCACCAAATCTGATAGTGCATTGGATGAAGTTGCTGAATGCGAGATTTCATGGGAGGAAATCACCTTGGGTGAGCGTATCGGACTTGGTATTTACCAGTGCATTATCCCATCAAGTTCATGTACTTCTCATATAAAGAATTATAAGTGCATATGGTTTTCCACCTGTGTAATTTCTTCTTTTCGGTGCATACTTTGTTTGGCAGGATCATATGGAGAGGTATATCGTGGAGACTGGCACGGAACTGTGAGTTTTCCCTGTTGACCCTGAATGATGGCGGTGCATTTTTGTTATTCTGTTGTATACTATGGGTCTAATCCTTTCCTTTTGCATTGGTT
This sequence comes from Pterocarya stenoptera, assembly GCA_003123785.1. NCBI lineage: Eukaryota > Viridiplantae > Streptophyta > Magnoliopsida > Fagales > Juglandaceae > Pterocarya > Pterocarya stenoptera. The sequence continues at coordinate 132,398 of QEOT01002783.1, read as the reverse complement.
TCAGACATGTAAAGTATATTGGGTCCAATCCTTTTCCTTTCATTTTTTGAAATTTTCCCTAAGGAAGTTGGTTATCCTTTAGGTGTAAAGACTAATGGTGTGGCTTGAAATCCATGAGTATTGTGTTTTGTATAGTTAGTAAAATGACTGAAAAAGAATCTTATTAATGATTCTAATCCATTGGTAGATAATTATAAAAAAAAATGGGGTCATTGTTTCTTTTATGAATAATTCTATTTGAAAACCTTTACACCACACACCATCCACATTGCATAATTTGATTTGAAAGATAAATTTTAAAATTTGAGTCTCACAAATCAAATTATGCCATGTGGATGGTGTGTGGTGTAAAGTCCTTAAAATAGTACTACTCTTCTTTTCTATGTGAGTTAAAAGCCTACAACTTCCTTTGGCAATAGTATGGCTTGAAATCCACGAGCTTGCTGTCATCTTTAATTAGCATAGGATACACTGAACTTCACTTATTTCATCTCCTTTCGTTGTGTTTGTTTATCTGAGTTAAGTCGTGGAAATTACCCGTGATTGAATTATCGAGGTGTTCTTGGACCCTGTTTACATATTTGAAGCCTAAAGCATCGTCACCCATTTTCCTATTCCAGAAATGCATAATGGCACATGATTAGCTTCTCTGTTTTTGTATGTTTCTTTAATTGTATAGTTCATGATAGAAACATCAACTGTCTAGCCATAAAATGCATAATGGCACATGATTAGCTTCTCTGTTTTTGTATGTTTCTTTAATTGTATAGTTCATGATAGAAACATCAACTGTCTAGCCATATTTCATTGTCTTGGTTGTTTCAATATTTGTTGCTTGCATTTCTTTGGAAGCTTTATATGTTGATTTTTACTGTCACTCTTTGGTTCCATAGGAAGTGGCTGTGAAGAGGTTTCTAGACCAAGATATTTATGGTCAATCACTTGAGGAATTCAAAAGTGAGGTGCAATCTGCATTCCCCTTTCTTTATGTCTTTGCTTGTTTCTCATGAATAGATTACCAATGGTACTTCAGCATTCGGCATTTTGGCTCTAACACTCCTTCCATGTGGTGGTTGAACAAGTAAAATATCAAACCTTGTGAGAGTTCTTTGGACTCAAAAACAAGATCTGCTTTCTAGTTCCTGAATAGTCATGGGTCTTTATTTATTTGTTTATTCTTTTTTTGCGATATCTGTGCTTCCCAGGAATTAATCTTTCTTTTGTTGTATTTGCCCTTCTTGAACACTCACATTAACTGTGGTGAATCCATTATTAATGATTGACTCAGGAGATCATGTTAAGTATGATAAATAGTGAGTTATTTCTCTGGCCAGTTCAGCTATGATCTTGCATCTGCTGTCAAAATTTTCCTTGCCCTTAATTACCTTGTTTGAACTTCTCATATGCTTGACTTATCAGAATCTAAGGGATGACATATTTTTCAGGATCCTCATGTGGAATTTGGAAATGTACCTTTGTTTGTTTAATGCCCAGCTCTTTCTTCCCTCATGGACATGCCTAAAACTATTCCTTTCCTATTAAACGTTTTCTAGCTGTCATTTTTTTTTTTTTATCTCCAACTAGGTGAAGGTTTGTATTGAAATCATTTGTTCTACTTGCTGTTTGAATTGCAAGGTCTTGTTAATGAAAAGACTCAGGCATCCAAATGTTGTGCTCTTCATGGGAGCGGTAACCCGTCCCCCAAATCTTTCAATTGTCACTGAATTTCTTCCCAGGTATGTAAACATTCTTGTTCTAAACATAATTGTGATATCATCTTAGTCACAAATATATGGAAGTCAATGTGTACGATACTGTAACTTCTGACTAAAAACTGTTACCAGTACTGGGCTACTTATCAGAATGCTTTTGCTGCTATAGTGCATGTAAAATCTTTTTCTTGTCTGGCATTGATTTGCATGAAAGTAACACAGAGCACACCTGTGTACACACGAACAAGCACATGTTCACACATGTAACTAATTAAAGGGCATCAAAGAGGGCTCTTGTTTGGTTTACACAGAAATACTATCCAATGGAATCGAACTTTCTTATCTGTTTCATTGCGTTTTTTTTCTTTAACTTTTCAGTTTGTGCAATTTTCTTGAAAGTTCTATTTATGTCCTTGTTGCTGCTGTTTCATGCTTGGTGGGAGGGATTAGAGACTTCTTTTTTCATACATTTTTGCTTTGGGCTACGGTTATTGTAATGGATGGGACTAGTCTTAATGACTTTTGTGCTGTTTTTCAGCTTTAGCTTGTAATTAGGTGTTTTTCTCTTGTATACTTTCTGTGTACTTAGGCTATGCCTAATTACGTGGTTTTAATAAATTTCTTAATTAAAAAAAATGTTTGCTTTATCACAGACAGAAATAAAAAAATCTTAGTGCCTTTTTATATATGGATAATTTATTGATGAACAGAGACCCAAATATACAGGATATGAGGGGAGAATCCCATAAATGGTTACCATATGAATTTTTGAAAAACCAAGAAATTAAGAAAAAAAGAAGAGAATTGCTACAGCAGATACATCTAATTTTCTCAGAAATAAAAATGAAGAAACACAGTTTTATACTCTGCCCTTATGAATAAGAAACTAAACATGGCTTACCAAATTTATCTCTATCTGCTTTCCAAAATTGAATTAGAGCCATGAGCTTACTCTTTCAGTACGATTCTCTTTGATTAACAGCTTCCACAGCCAATATGTTCTGTTTGATAAGTTATTTCTCGAGTCTTGTTAGTTATGTCAATTGGAATATAACCTTTTCCTCCCTTTTTTGGCTTTGCAGAGGTAGTTTGTATAGGCTGATTCACCGGCCTAACAATCAATTAGATGAAAGAAGGCGCTTGAGGATGGCCCTTGATACTGTATGATTCAGTAATTCTTGCCCTTTATCCCAGTTCCAGTCACAAATTTGCTATAATTGATGACTTTACTGGAAAGAATGTCTTCTTTGAATGATTGAACTTTCAGGCCCGGGGAATGAATTATTTGCACAACTGCTCTCCTGTAATAGTACACCGTGACTTGAAGTCTCCAAATCTCCTTGTTGATAAAAATTGGGTTGTGAAGGTGGTCTCTTGCCTCATTACTGATCAGCTGAATGCATTTAATGTATCTTCCATGCCTAACCAATCATGGTGTAAAATTCTTTGACTGTTTAGGTTTGCGATTTTGGGTTATCACGGATGAAAAATAGCACATATCTTTCTTCAAGGTCAACTGCAGGAACGGTAAGCCATTGAAAACTTTCATGGACATGAATGTGATGGATATGTGTATGTGTGTGTGTGTATTGTTCTGGTTGTTTTGGTAAATCATCCTGCTAGACTTGCACATTTTTGATTAACGCATCCATCACATTCATGTATTAATGCTGGATATATTCTTTTCTTGATCATATCTAGTTTGTAATCACCTCCTATATGTTTCCAGCAATAGTAAAGCACTCATTTTTGTGTTTTTCTTGTTAGTAGATCATCTGTTGCATTTTGTTTTGAACACTCTGTCCTGTTGGTTGCCTGGACCAAGACATTTGGCAGATCTTATTGTGGCGATTAAGGGAAAAGAAAGAGAACACTACATCTTTTTTGACAAGGAAAATGCCTATGTACTACGTGCAGAGAATTGGACTTTGCTTTTCTGTTGTTTTGATTCTGAATTTGATCAATTTATTGTGATAAACTCGACACATATTATCTCAAATTTAAAAAATCACCTAGAGAACCATACTGAAAGCTCCTCATTCAGCAAGATCATCTGGACTTAGTGCTTACGACATTGTGTATTCATGACTGAATTTCACGGTTTATTCTGCTTTCATGAAAGGTTTGAAGGACATATTCTTTTGGTCTCCGTGGAATGGAGAAAAATTACATAAAGCTTACAGGCTGGGCAAAGTCTGCTTTTGGTAATAGCTTGGGTCATTCCTAGAAGGGTAGTGACCCTTTTTGACTCTTGTAGAGGGCTAGGTGGTTGCCCAAGATGGCAATAGTGTGAGAAATTATGCCTAATTGTCCCATATGGTGTGTTGGAATTTTGAGGACTGTATACAAATGATAGAGGAGCTCAAGACTTCTTTTTTTTAAAACTCTCCCCCTTTCGAAAACTTCTATAGCCTTTAATGGGCCCGATTTCCATGTTTTTCTTGTATCTTTTTCTAATTCTACATAGGTTGTTATCTTGTATACATTTTGTGTCCATGGATTGCCCCTTTTGCTCTTTTTAATGAAATTTATTTTGCTTCTAAAGAAATTAACTTGTTGATATGGAAGAAAGCAAATTCAGAATATTGTGTTATGCTTTTCTTTTTTGATAATTGACTTGTTTGTATTTCTTCGGTTCCTAGTATGCAACTGTTGATAGTATGTATTGAGTAAGCTAATGTTTGTATTGCAATATTTCAGGCTGAGTGGATGGCCCCAGAAGTGCTAAGAAATGAACCTGCCAATGAAAAGTAAGCCATTTATTCTCCCGTCTCTCTGTTCTTTTAGTATTATTTTTGGACTGGACCCTGGATAGATTTCTTTTTCAATAATTACATCAATTTGATATGTAGGTGTGATGTTTATAGCTTTGGGGTCATATTGTGGGAGCTCTCTACATTGCAACAACCATGGGGGGGAATGAACCCAATGCAAGTCGTTGGTGCAGTTGGATTTCAACATCGGCGTCTTGACATTCCGAATGATATGGATCCTGCCATTGCAGATATTATTGAGAAATGCTGGCAGACGTAAGTATTGTTGGTTTGATAATTTTAACTATTTACATGGTGTTTCAAAACATCCAACGCCAATGGCTTTTGTTGGCCTACCTTTGTCGTTAAACATTGCTCTTCAACCACGGTCACACCAGTAACCTGTTGATTGGAGTGCAGGCCAGGTGGTATCGTTTGTTGGACTGGTATACACTCAACCCTGTTAAAATCCAGGATAACTTACCTGTTTCTGGCCAAAACAGTGCAACCCGAGTGGGTGGCAGGTTGTGGATATAAAAAGATGCAAATTAATTTGTGTTTACAATGGTTAGAACTTCAAAAGTTACGTAATAGTAAACAGTGACATGTAAAAAAAAAAAACCAACAATTGCGTCCAAGCCTTTTTGGGTGCCATTCTAAAGTATATTATTGCAAAACAAAGTACCTACATTGAAATGCAATTGCTATGCAGCATCGGGTTTCAAACCTAAACCTCTGAGTGTTTTATTGTTTTATGTCCCATGGCATCTTAAATTAATTCAGAAAATAATCAACTATACAAACACATTATGAAAAAATCTTATATAATTTTTTTTTGAATGCTTGGAACTCTTTATTTTAAGGGTTAAATACCATAGTCTCTTGGGTTTACATGTTTATATTAGATTTTTTTTTTAACTCATTAGATTTCATAAAGTATCATAGGTGGTACTCAAGCTTTACAATTTTGTCAAAAATGGTTTTCGTTCCCTGAAATGTTCAAAAACCTAACGAAGCTCCATATCATATCCATTAGAAAGCTAGACACGTATGCTCAGTCATGTTAGCTCTTTTCCACCTGTATAAGACTGCCACATCAGATAATGGAAACTTAAAAAAAACTAGAAACTAATAAAACACTTCCCCTCCCCTTATGGATTTAGATTCCTTGTCATTTTTAAGTTTCTTCCAGCAAACTTAAAAAAACTAGAAAATAATAAAAAATTCCCCTCCCCTGATGAATATAGATTCCTTGTCATTCTAAGTATCCAAAAAAAAAAAAAAAAGATTCCTTGTCATTTCTAGGGGGTGATGGCAGGATGACTTTAGGAGGGAAAAAGATAGGAGGATGGACTGAATAGGTCCCACCATCCTGAGAAGAATGCTTGAGGAGCTCCCAGGCAGGGGGAGCCCACCGAATTCCACCCCTCTATATCTTTCTCTCTTCTAATGTCAGCCTACCATTACTTGAGGCAATGGCAAGGTACTCTAAACCCCATCCCCTCTTTGGCAGCACCACTCAGTAGGGTCTTGTTCCCACTTTTTCATTTTTTTTTTTTCAATTTTTTAGTTTTGATTTTATTTTTAGCCTTGTTATGTTTTTATTTTCTGAGCTGTCTTGTATTCTTGGATCTGAGCTGACATGGCTGAGGACACATGTTGAGCTTTTAATAAGTCTAACATGGTGTTCCTTTAGGTTTTTGGATAGCAGATGAATGGAAGGATAATTGTTGGCTAATGTGTGAAACTTGAGTACCATCTATAATGATTATGAAACCACGTGAGAATTTCGAAACTTGCATAGAACTGATAGACTAATTGGTGATTAACCCTTATTTTAAATTCATGCACATCCTTTTTTTTATAAGCTTTTACTTTCTTGTTAGCAACATTATTTCATATTTTACAGATATTTTCTCCTATTTTGTGTGAGTTTTGAACCAAACCATTGCTCCAAATATGGACATACTGGTTAAACCTATGACCTTGCTTCTTGATGCGTCAATCTTTGCTTTGGGTTCAAGTAACCGTTGTGTTAAGAAAATCATTGCAAATTGCTATAGTAGTTAGGCCCTCCTTGTTATAAAACTGCTTATCGCAGATTATATATTGTGGAAATAAGATGCCCGTGATTATTTTGTTTAGTTCTAACTGATCAAAAAAGAGATTTTGTTTAGTTCTAAAGATTCTGCTTCCCTATCAAGTTGTTACTACCCAACAATTTGTTTTCCCTGCCCTTGAATGTCTGTTTTTGGAATCCCTGTAATTTTCAATACTATCTTGTGTTCTATACCTGAAACAACATGCTACCTTTTATGTTGCATGAAAATGATATTGATTTTCAACAGTAATTTCCCACATGTAAGCTACCACCACTTCACGCTATACGGAGCCATATACATGCCGAGAATGCTGCCAATGTTATTCAATATAATCTTTTTTTTTTGGTACCATTTCTTGCTATCAATTACTTAAAGCATATTTACTTGCATTCTTTTCTCGAAAAGGAGGAAAAAAAAGACTTCTTTCTTGTTTATTAGTATTAGTCTCCATTAATGATGGATTGCGTTTGGAACTTCAACTCTCTACTTGTGGCCACCTACATCTTGTATGTGAAACTGTGAAACATGATTTCCTTATAAAATAATTGATTAAACCTGTTGCCTGGACAGGTAATGATGGTACCATATTTGTTGAGAAAGATTATAGTCTTATAGTTGTGAATTAGTGTTAAAGAGATTCCATTTTGTGTTTTTCATGGATGTTGCAGCGTATCGAACATACTACAAAATTTCTTTTATGGATTCCTGACAATTGACCCGATTTAACATTTTAGAGATCCAAAGTTGAGACCCACGTTTGCTGAGATCATGGCTGCTCTGAAGCCGTTGCAGAAGCCAATAACTGCTTCTCAAGTTTCCAGACCAAGTGCATCCATAGGCGGCAGCCGTGAGAAGGCACAGCCATCACAAGTTGGTGAAGGCTAGGCTGGCTAGAAGAACAAGAATACAGCCTTACACTGTTCATTGGCTGGAAATCATGACCGAAAACTCAATCTAATTGGAGATTGTGATTCTTTTTCCTCAACTCCTTTTTTTCTTTTGGTATTCTTCATGGTGCAGCTATCCTCAAGGTTGTGTATTGTTTTTTCTTTCCTGGGCAAGTGCAAGGTTGTGTATTTGTTTGTAGAAATCAATTGAAAAAGGAATCAATGTGTGAAATTTTTGCTGTACGTGGAGTTCTATCAAATAGTTGCCAAAGCGTTAGGCTTCCTGGTATAGTGACTCCTTAGGAGGGGGGGGGGGGGGGGGGG
>QEOT01002783.1:77736-114435 GCA_003123785.1 Pterocarya stenoptera | reverse complement strand
GGGGGGGGGGGGGGGGGGGGGGGCTCTGCTGTGGCCATATTGCCCCCCACCCCCGCCAGGGTCTTGCCCTGCAGGGTGGGGTGAACGGGGGCGGGGCAAAGGGGTGTGGGGCCCTGCTGCCCACCCCTACTATTTATAGAAAAATTACACTGAAATAATATAAGGTAAATTTATTATACATTATGAAAAACAAATCAAGATAAAGATAATATCAAATAAAAGATAATAAAGATAAACATTATTGATTTGATATTATCTTCAACATAAAATTGCATAATTAGGAAGAAGTTTGGATGAATTTTCATGCCCAAAATAATGATACAGAACAAATTACTATCATATTACATGCTTCAGGTACTATAAAATCGCAGGAAACACCGACTTGCATCGATATCTCACACGCAACTTGGAAATTTCACTTCCATCAAAACACAAAACACTAATAATCCTCCAACGATACGATAACTCCACTTTTTTTGAACTCGATAGGTTTTATAAAATATCCAATTGTTATCTTCTTGTTAGGTTTGTTATTATAAAAACAGCCCTTGATCTTCTGCTTCTTTCTTCTTCTTCACTTTCTTCCACGTACAAGACTCTCTCGATCTATATATCTCTCCCTCCCTCCCTCCATCTTCTTTCTCCCAAAAGCCAAAAAATCACAGCCATGCAGCAAACAGCACCCATGTCCTCCAGTTATCAGGAAATGCTAACTCGCCGTGGATGCTCTGTTTCTATCCTTTCTTCTCTTTGTTTCTTTGCCGTCTTCGTCATTTTCATGCTCTCCGGCCTTTTCTGTGGGCAGATGAGTTTCTCAGGATTAGATTTGGATATGCAGAAGACAAAAGTCACTCCCTATGATGATCAAGACCGACCTCTACGTACCGGTGGCTTCAGTACTGGTTTTTCCTTGAACCAGTCCGGTCACCGTATGGTAGCTGTACGTTTCAGCCTCCCCCTCTCTCTCTCTCTCTCTACATAAAACTTTTTGTCTATAGAGCACTGGTTTCCGGACGGAAAATCGAAAGCGAGCTCATATATTTTAATCATATTTTTCTATCACTTTGAGTTTGCTTCGAATTTCATATTTCTTTCTATATACATACACATGCATTATATGTGCACGCGTATGAAAAAATGAAAGGCAAAAACCGTCGTTATAACACTTTCAAATCCCCTTCCTTCATCTGTGTCTGTTGGCTTTTTGTTTTTGAATAATTTGCTCATCGATCGATCAGTTTATGGGTTTTACTTTTATATCTTGTTCATGCTTAATTATTATAGTACTCTATAATGCAGATCAGAAAGACGGCGAAACTAAGCAGAGGGCAAAAGCTCGAACAAGGACTTGCACGAGCACGATATTCAATTCGCAGATCAGCAGCTTCGAAGCTCAAGCTCTCAGCTGCTACCTTACTCAACGGCGACGATTTTGTCCCCTCTGGAGTCATCTATCGCAACCCCGGCGCATTTTATCAGTAAACCCTAAAATACATTAATTACACGAGTAATGTTAGGAATAAATTTCAAATATTAAAATCTTGCCCAAAGTTTTTGTAAAAAATAGACTTCATTATAAAAAAAAAAAAAAGAAAAGAAAAGAAAAGAAATTTTCACACTTTTTCATTATGGCAGAACTTGTACATTTTGGACTTGTATATATCATTATTCTATAAAAAATTGAAATTCACAAAAAGAAAATAAATTAATTTTGTAACTTGGTTTGCATGTGTTAAAACTGTATAAATTATATTTTTAATATAAAAACTCTATATATATGCAATATTAATGTAGTTGTTTGATGTATTTGATGGATGATGATGATGATGATGATCAGGAGCCACAAAGAGATGGTGAAGAGATTTAGGGTTTGGTCATACAAGGAAGGAGAGCCGCCCATTTTTCACTACGGGCCAATGAGGGACATATACTCAATTGAAGGGCAATTAATCGATGAATTGGAAAGTGAAAAAAGTAAATTCTTAGCAAGAGAACCTGAGGAGGCCACTGCTTTTTTTCTTCCGATCAGCGTTGTCAATATCATCGCATACATCTATAGGCCTTACGTCAATTATTCCCGCGAAACTCTACAGAACGTTGTAAAGGACTACATTCACACCATATCAAAGAGATACCCATATTGGAATAGAAGCAGCGGGGCTGACCATTTTATGGTTTCTTGTCATGATTGGGTACGTATGCTCTATCGCTACTACGTACAAGAAAACTGCTTATTTATTGTCAGTCATATTTTCTGTTAAAATGAATCTATTTTCGTTGCATATAATTCGTCATGATAAATACTCATTTTTCTTATTTATGATCTTTAATTTCGTTTACTTTAAGGTAGCTATAAGTTATATATTATAATATTATTGTTGGCAAACTGAACACTACATACATACATATATACTAGGAGACCATTTTAATGATCATGAGTACGAGTTTTTCTCCATAAATTAAAAAAGTGGTATCAAATTTGGTTTGATTCTTATGAGTGAGCTTGAATGTATCTAGGTTTTGGTCTAGGTGGTTAGATTTGGGGCAGAGAAACTTGGAAAACTTTACGTGTGACTAGGACTGTCAATATTGTTTTATTATTTGATCACTTGTGAAACCATCATCTAATAATAGGATTAGGGTTGGGTAAAATGGTCAGTTCAGATTTACCTGAATTTGACCCGATTAATAATCGAGTTGTATCGGATTAAGCTGCATCGATCTTCACATGCAGGTTGACCCGATTAAAAGAAAAAATTGTCATTTGGATCATTCGAATGATTAATTTTGGTCAATCGGGTCACAGATTAGTTGGATCAATATTATGTAACCTGTCGCCACATACTTTCAACTAGAAATTGAATTTTAAATTGAAAAATATATATAACTTTTGTTTTGAATTATCATGATAACTATTTGGATTTCTATTATCTCTATCACTAGTTTGGGTGTAAATTATGATCATAACTATTTTGAGAAGTTTTTTTTTTTTAATATATATATATATATATATCAATAGATCAGTTGAGTTGTAGCTCAAAGGCAGATCATTCTCTCTTCATAAAAATAAAGAGAGGGAAAAATCGTTAGTATAAATATTACTATATATAGGGTGTAAAAGGAGGAAACGAATTGCAACAGAGAGAAAAGTACACACTATAAAAGAGAAATATGAACTATTACAATAATATATAGGCAAATATGTAAGAATGCAGGGGGATTGTTCATCTTGGATGAAATATTCAGAAAGATGATTATCTATCTATATATCGATAAAAGTTGGTGACAATTTCGGAATCATAGTAAATTAATTAATTCACTAACATTCCTCCAATTATGTGACATTTCAGGCACCAGAAGTTTCAGCAAACGACCCTAAACTTTTCAAACACTTTATCAGGGCTCTATGCAATGCCAACACTTCGGAAGGCTTCCAAACTACGAGAGATGTCTCCTTACCTGAAGTTCATTTACGTGATAAAAACTTGGAAATCCCAAGATTAGGCCGACCCCCAAACAAACGTTTGATCTTTGCCTTCTTTGCTGGTGGGGATCACGGGGAAGTAAGGAAGATATTGTTTAGGCATTGGAAAAATAAAGACACAGATATCCAAGTGCATGAATATCTCCCAAAAACCGCAAATTACTCAAAGCTAATGGGTGAAAGCAAGTTTTGCTTGTGCCCTAGTGGGTGGGAAGTTGCAAGCCCTAGAGTGGTTGAGTCCATACATGCAGGATGCGTCCCAGTTATCATATCTGATAATTATGTGCTACCATTTAGTGATGTTCTTGATTGGAGCCGATTTTCGGTTCATATTCCCATTGCGAAGATACCGGAAATGAAGAAGATTTTGCAAGCAATTTCAGAAGAAGAGTATTTAGCAAAGCAAAAGCGGGTAATCCAGGTGAAACGACATTTTGTGCTCAATAGACCAGCTAAGCCATATGATTTAATACACATGGTGCTGCATTCAGTATGGCTTAGGAGGCTTAACATAAGACTGCCCTTGTAATGCGCTTAGACTAAGTTAAGGTTGTGTACATTCATAAAAGACTACAAAACCTACATAGATTAGTTATGGGAATTACGGAGAAAAAAAATGTCTTTGATCTTTTAGTGGATTTTTTTTTTTATTTTATAATTTTTTGAATTTCTCAAGAATTGTTATGAATTATTTTGATTATTTTATGTATATTGTCTTTGTTGCTTGAACTGTAACAGAAGATAAAACACAATAAATTCGGGAAACTTGAGCCTGAAACATTGGTGTAATTTGATACAGAAATTCGGGACAAAATACGTCCCGTTACTAAAAAAGAAAAAGAAAAAAAAGAGAGATCAAATTATGATGAAATCTGAGATCAAAGCTGTCGTGCATATAGATTAATTACTAAATCCAAATATACGTACACGTTGAGACCTTATATATGCGTATGGCTGATCTCCACAAAATGTTGACAAAATAAAACTCAACTTGACTTGTTTGATTATATATGCGTATGTATTATATATTATATATATACAATATATTGATCATAATATATAAAAATTACAGAAATGATATTTGTAATCGTATAGTGCGTAAGCACCGCGTAATTCTTATAAAAAAAAGTGAGTAAATACGAGACCTATATATATGAAAAAAATTAATTTTTTAATAGTGAACTCTACTCTTTTTCAAAAATATTATGTGACACTTGTACACTCCACGACTGTAATTAGTAGCATTACTTATAAAATTAAGTACATATGTAAGTATATGTATGTAAATAAGTTCATTCGAAAACAAATCATGAGACAATCAATATTTATTATCAATATTACATATATATATATAATAATTATATATAAAAGATTAGCTATAAATTATTCACTACTTAATTATAAATATAAAATATAAATGCAATAAGCAATATTCTAATTTCTTATATATAAAGTATTTATGCTTATATATGTACAATAGCTATTAAAGTGTTCTATCTGATCTGGATCGAAGTACTTTTCATGACCAAAACCTTCAATTTAGATCGAGCTTTTCTAAAAAAACGAATTTTTTAGAATTTTTAGGGGGTTAGTGATCAGTGTTTGGGTGTTACGTACCCTCTTATAGATTTTTGCTTCTTTAATTCCCAAATTTAACATTCATTATAATTGAAAATGTTTTTAATTTATATTAAGGCATGATTTTTTAACATAATTTCCTTAAATTAAAATATTAATAATATATATAAACTGTTATATTTATTTACTTTATTTTCATTTTATACATCTTAAAAGCAGAAAATTTTAAAATTAATAGACTAGTTAAGTAGTCAAATCCTCGATACAACACTTGATTCAAGTGAATCTAGAGTCAAGTTTGAACATGAAAATACCCTATATATTGGAGTCGATCCCGATCGAGCAGCTAGCTAGGCAAAAAGCTCGAGTTGAGTTTCAACTCTAGCTCGAGCTTAATTTCAATGTAGCCCAACCACCTCAGATTTGTCGTTGCATGGCATCGTTTCTCTTTGGTAAGCCATACTGATCCCTTCTCTCCCTCTGCTGTGTTTCTCATTCTCTTCATTTTTAACCACCAAAACTAACTCATTTTCTTCTCTTTTTGTACTTCGCCATGACCCCTTGTGGCCACCTCGTTGTAGCTCAGGCCCCATCAATCACCTCGGGCTCCTCTCTTTCTCGATCCTCTGTCTTTCTCTAGATTTGCCACCATTTTTGCTTTCTCACCATAGCACCTCTCTGTTTTTGTCTAGACCTTCCACCATGCTAGCCACTGTCTCCTCCACCGTGCTCCTCCCGTCAGACGCTGCTACAAAATAAAACTCGGCGCACTTTTATCGTCCAAAATTTCCTATCCGTGGAGTAAGTAATCCTTGGAATAACCTTTAAAATACAGTGACTGGGAAATTGTTAAATTGTGTATTGTATAGTATGGTTGTGAATTTGTGAAGTGGTCGAGAGCCTTGTTGAGTGTTGGGAATAATATGTTGTTGGTTGTGAATTGTGGCCGAGGACCCTGTGAAGTGTTGGGAATAAAATTTGAAGTTGCGATGTTGGGAATTAACTTCTTGTAAAATTGTGTATTTTTGTTTTAAACTCATAATTAATGTTGTTGCTTTGTCATACACTAATTAACTATTGCACGTTGTTTGCATTATAAATGTTACCTACCACTAATATTTCTATAATTGTACATTGATTTTGTATATACTCAAATATGTAAAATTGTTGGTTTTTGGTGTCAAAAGATTATTTTATGGGTATGTGTGTATCATGACCTCAAGTCGAGATGGAACATTATGCTCCTCTTGTCACTCTGGAGCGCATAAAACTGAGTGACGTCCCCTGAGTTGTCAATAGTGACGACAGGCTCAAGCGAGACAGTAATGCTCTTGGGTTGATTCCATTGCCTCTCTGCTGGCGGAGGGTAGAGGATGCCGAGTCACATACGCGTCCGGCGCAAAGCTGAGCATCACTTGATATGAAGTCAAGCACGGTCGTTATCCATGACGTGGCGAAGGGATCAGCTAGAGTGTGCAGATAGTCCATAGGGAAGCCATGGTGCATACTTTAATCAAATAGATGTTGTCAAATTAAAAATGTGATTTCTGGGTACGTAGTGTCTTGTGTGATAAATGGGTGCGTACTTGAGTTTAATAACTTGCAAACATCATAATTCTCTGTAGTTTCCTATTTGCATAATTTCATATTTTTCCGCCTGCATGTATTTTGAATGTTAGACTTTGTTTCACTTACTAAGATTTTGCAAAATCTCACTGTGGTGTCCCCATCAACGGTTCCCCTCCACAAAACAATAGATTTTGATGTAGAGGATGGGTACAAATATGGAGGTCTAGCTTTGCCTGAAAAGTGAAGATTTGGGATCTTTTTCCCATTTGTTATTAAGTGTATTTTTGCGTTATATGGGATGACTGTAATAATTTTCACGTAATCGTGTAGTTTTTTTTTAATGGTGAATATTAATCCAAAATTATCTTTTTCTTCTTCTTCAACCTATTCTCTGGAGGTCTCGCCCCCTCGAAGTTAGAATTTTTCCTTATTCACTACTCATCTGTTACATTTGGTATCCAGAGCCATCGTTCCTCTTACTTAGTAATGGCAAAAGGCGAACGCTTTATACAAGTACAAGAAGGTTACAATTCTCTTAAGAAAATTACAGAGTCTTAATACAAGACTGTTGAAACCGAGTTGCTTGCTTTGAAACGCCAAGTGGAAGCTGTGGCCCAACTGATGCCTGTCCTCACTCTCAAGCTGCAAACAAAGAACCAATATCAGCATTAGGGAGAGCCCTCCTATAATCCACAACAAAACTCAGAATAGGCCTTGGTGCATATCGTGGAGGTACAAACACGCTCCAATAGACTGGATTTCCCAGTTTTCAATGGGGAGTAACCTAAGGGTTGACTCTATAAGGTAAAACAATTATTTGCCTTTCGTAATACTTTACCTCAACTTAGATTACGCCTGGTATCTTTCCATATGGAGGACAAGGTCCTCACATGGTTTCATAATTTAGATGAATTGGGGGGAATTGTTGATTGGGAGTCATTTGTGAACGCACTGTTCATTAGGTTTGGCCCAAATTGTTATGATGATCCAATGGAGGCATTCACACACCTCAAACAGATTGGATTTGTGGAGGATTACAAAACTTAGTTTGAAAACCTATCCAATAGACTCAAGGGGTCTGTCTGACCAATACAAACTAAGATGTTTTCTTAGTGGCCTTAGGGACGAAATTAGGCTACCAGTAAGGATGTTCAATCCTCACAACCTAATCTCTGTTTACAGCTTAGCAAAAGTTCAGGAAGAACATGTAGCCTTCAACAAGAAAAATGCTAAATGGGCCCCTATATACTCACCTAACCCAGGCTTACTAAAACCCCCAAATAAACCACCTGATCTCCCTAAAGACCCAACCAAACACCTTTTACCAGTTCTAAAAATTAGCCAACACTAGATGAAAGATAGGGAGACAAGGGCCTTTGTTACTATTGTGAGGCTAAGTGGGGACCTGGCCATAACTGTTAGAAACTAAGGTTATATTTAATAGAGGATATTTATGATAGTGCAGAGGAGGAGGAGCCTTTTGAATGGGGACAAGAAATGGATAAGGCAGGAATGGAGCAAGAGGAGCTTGTTTTGGATTTAGGGACCCTCAAGGAAAGTCTTGAGATTTTCTTGCATACTATAATGGGGTCAATAAATCCTAGAACCATGCAGGTCAGGGCTAACATTGGTAAATGTGGCATAGTGACCCTCATTGACAAAGGAAGCACACATAACTTTTTGGAGTTTGAAATTTTGTTGAAAACTAGGCTAAAGTTGGATGAAGCAACTAAGGTGCAAGTTAGGGTTGCAAATGGGGAGTTATTGGGTAGTGAAGGAAAAGTAGAGAGGGTCTCCCTATGTATTCAGGGAACACTTTTTACAACTGAGGCCTCTGTCCTGAGTTTGGTAGGTTGTGATATGGTCCTTGGTAGGGGTGTTATCAATCAGGTTCGGTCCGACTTTGTACATTTTTTAGAACCAAACCAATATATATCGGTTTTCAAATTTTAAGAACCTATACTGGACCGATTTACTACCGAAATCGCAACTTTTGGTTTTTCTAGTATATTATTGAATTTAATTATAATCTATATAAATTCTAGAATTTTTAGAGTATATATGATCAAATGTGTAAACATGTATTTATAAAAGAATATATACTATAATTTATTATGCCAAAGATTTATTTACCCTTGATATATATATATATATATATTAAAAGTAAGTTTATATTAATAACTTAATATTAATGTTTATGTTTAAGATTAAAATTTTATACTTATTAATTTTATAGTATAAGATTAAATTTTATATGTTATATCAAATATTCTTTTAAAAATTATAAGATTATTTTTATATTATATCACATGTTATATTAATATTATGTTATAAGATTAATAGACTTGAATAATAAGATCAGAATTTTATGTTATATTAATTAGTAATTTAGTATATAATATATATAATATAATATAAAAATTAGAAATATATATACTGATCTGATTCGGTTTAAACCGATTTTCAAAATATGAAATAGGTACCATACCAATTTAGGATCGGTTTTGATTCTTAAGAACCGGTACCACACTGGACTATTTAAAAATTGAAATGAACTCACCAATTTGGTTCGGTTCGGTCCTGTTCAACCAATTTTCTGGTTTTTTTTTTTTTTTTACACCCCTAGTCCTTGGAGTGACTTGGTTACAAACCTTGAGAACCGTATTGGAGAATTTCCAAAAGTTGACTATGCAGTTCACTAATGCTGGCCATAATGTAGTGTTGATGGGATTGGTTAATTCAAAATTTATAGAAGGGGGGAGCTTACCTGATTACGATAGTTGGGAGAATAAAGGCATACTGCTGCAGGCCTTGGAAGGGACCCAACCTGAGAACTACTTGAGATACTCCCAGAAATCACAGAACGTCCTGGAACAATTCCAATATATTTTTATGAACCCAAAATACTACCCCCATATAGATCCTATGACCACTCCATTATCCTACAATTAGGAACTAAACCCATTTCTGTTAGACCCTACCAATACCTATTTTTCAAAAAAATGAGATTGAGAGAATTATTAAGGAACTGTTGGCATCAGGGGTGATACAAACTAGATAAAGCCCCTAATCCTCTCCAGTCCTTTTGGTTAGAAAGGAAGATAGCTCTTGGAGATTATATGTGGACTACAGGTCCCTTAACAGTGCTACAGTAAAAGATAAATACCTCATTCCTTTGGTGGAGGAGCTATTGACGAATTATATGGATCTACTATTTTTTCAAAGCTGGATTTGAGGTCTGGATACCATTAGATCAGGATGAATACAACTGACATCCCCAAAACAGCCTTTAAGACCCATGAGAGTCACTATGAGTTTTTGTTCATTCCATTTGGGTTGACCAATGCTTCCTCGACTTTTCAAAGTCTAATAAATGCTATTTTGAAACCATATCTAAGGAAGTTTATTCTAGTATTTTTTTTATGATATTTTGAACATCACCTAAGACATCTGAAGGTGACTTTGGAAACTTTAAGACAACACCAATTGTTTGCAAAAGGTCTAAGTGCCAATTTGGCAGCCCTAAGGTAGCTTATTTAGGTTACCTCATATCAGCACAAGGGGTAAAAGCTGAACTACAAAAACTAAAGGCATCACCACTTAAGTCCTTTGGGGTATTTTTGGGCCTAACAGGATACTACAAAAGGTTTATCAAGGGCTATGGAGGTATAGATGCTCCCTTGACTAACCTATTGAAGAAAAATGGATTTCAATGGAATCTCAAGGCAGATAAGGCTTTCTGAATTTGAAAGAGGTAGTGATGACTTCTCCTTTCTTGGCACTACCAGAATTTTCAGAATCTTTTTACATTGAGTGTGATGCCGGGTAAGGCCATAGGGAAAATCTTGTAAAAGGCCACCCCATAGCATACTGCAGTCATGGCTTAAAAGGGAGGGTCCTTGCTATGTCTACATATGAGAAAGAGTTGTTTGCCCTAGTCTCAATAGTAAAAAGATGGAGGCCTTATCTATTAGGAGCTCTATTCACTGTAAAAACAGATCACCAAAGTTTAAAATTTTTGTTGGATAAAAAAGTAGGGACACCTATGCAACAAAGGTGGGTGTCCAAACTTTTGGGCTATGACTTCCTAGTGAAATACAAACAGGGCAATGACAACAAGGTAGTTGATGCCTTATCAAGAGGGCTCGATGAAGAGGAAGTCCTAACCTTAACTATGGTTTCAGTTCCAACTCTAAAGCTACTGGAAGAGATTAAGCAGCTGTATAAATCGGACCCAGAGGCCAAAGAACTATTGCAGAGGTGGAGGAACGGGACCTAAATATTACTTGAAAGAGGGCTTACTTTACTATAAGCAAGAGCTATTCATTGTCAACCACCAACCCTTCAAGCTTAAGTTATTGGAGCTATTTCACAATAGTCCCACAAGGGGCTACTCAGGTTATGACAAAACGATGCAGAGGATAAGAAGAGAATTTTACTGGCCTAAACTCAGAAAAGAGGTAAAGGAGTTTATCCGTAACTATGATATTTGCCTGTGTGTGAAATCTGAGAATCATCTCCCAGGTGGAATCCTACTGCCCCTGGCTATACCCTCTCGACCTTGGTCAATCATATCAATGGACTTCATTGAGGGATTTCTAACATCCCATGGTTTTAACTGCCTATGGGTTGTGGTGGACTTCTTAACCAAATTCAGTCACTTTATACCTCTCTCACACCTATATACTGCCCTAACCCGAGCCCAAAATTTCATCGAACACATATTCAAACTCCTTATTATGCCGAGCTCTATTGTCTTGGACAAGGACAAATCCTTCACTAGCAAATTATGGCAAGAACTATTCAAATATCAGGGAGTCTAGTTGGCCTTTAGCTCGTTCTACCATCCCCAAATGGATGACCAATCAGAGGTAGTTAACAAAACCCTAGAGAACTATCTATGTTGCTTTGTGGGAGACCGCCCTAAGGATTGGGTACTCTGGGTTCCTATGGCCGAGTGGTGGTACAACACATCCACCCATGCTTAGACTAAACTAACCCCTTTTGAAGCCCTCTATGGCTACCCCCGCCCCTTCTACTAAATTATCATCCAGGCACATCTTGGGTTGAAGTAGTAGACTCCACACTTCGGGCTCGTGAGCACATCCTTCCCATGCTGTGTCATAACTTGAAAAGGCCCAAGAGAGGATGAAAAGGTACTTTGATTTGAGAAGAATAGAGATAACTTTCAGCATTGGAGATTGGGTGTATGTGCGCTTACAACCTTACAGACAGCAATCGGTAGCTCAAAGGAGAAATTTGAAACTTTCTCCTCAGTACTATGGACCCTTCGAGATCACCAATGGGATCGGGACTATTGCGTACCGAGTAAAACTTCTAGATTCTGCCCAAATACATCCTGTCTTCCACGTCTCCATGTGGAAGCAGAAGCTTGGCCAGTCTTTGAGTCTAATGGCCCAACTCCCATCAACAGACTCTTGGTATCTTGAAGCCAAAGCTTGAGGTAGTGCTCAATTGTAGGATCAGAAAAAAAGGGGCTTTCCCTTTGGTTGAGGGGTTAGTTCGATGGCAAGAGCAATGTGATGAATATGCTATGTAGGAAGCCTTTCACCAGTTGAAAAATGCCTACCCACACCTTGTGGGCAAGGTATTCTGAAACAAGGGGGCTTTATTACAAGTTTGAAGGTCGCCCTAGTGAAGTGATCGAGATAGAGATGGAGTTAGAGAGAAGCCTGAGCCGTGGATCAGATCAAGGGTGCGGATCGTGCCAGTTTTGCATTAAGAAGGACTATCTTCTAGAATATTATTTTACTTTTTATTATCTTAGTCATTTAATTTAGTAATATTCTTATTGGTTGTAGCAATGAATGTTTTATGTGGTGGGACCAGCTGGTCAACAGTGGTCACGCATTCCTTTATGCACAACCCTTATAAGGGAACTGTAACCGTGTAGAGTTTTTTCTTATGCTGAATATTAATCCAGAATTATCTTATTCTTCCTCAACCTATTCTCTAGAGGTCTCTCACCCTCGAAGTGAGAATCTTCCCTTATTCACTACTCATTCGTTATAGTGGTTGACGATGGCAAAACAGAGAGTGAAGGAGAGAGAGGAAGTGTGAGAGAGGGAGAAGATAAATCAATGGAGTGTTTTATGCAAGGAGGTCGGGGGTTGGACGGACAGTGCGCAAGAGGGCGGTTTGTAGGACACACTGGTTGTAGAGGGAGAGTCACTAGAAGGGGTGTGGCACCGGAGGGAGAAATGGGGAAGAAGAAGAGAAAGAGAATGAACTTAAGATTTTTCTCCCTTAGATCAAGACTGCGCCGTTTCAGGAGGTGAGGAGCTGGGCCTTAATTCAAGGACTTCGGTTGGCATTCTTGGCCCTCTAAGGGCTTCCAAGCTTGTGTTTCTATTCTTTATTTACAAGGGTTGGGCCCCTTTTTACTGGGTCTCACATACCAAGCCTCAGATTATGAACTTGAACCATCATGAGTGAGAAGTAGGGTGGTATCACTACCAGTATCATTTGTTGCTTTTACAACATTGGCTTGCTCATTTTCTTTTTGCCAACAATCCAAGACATAGTGTCCAAACTTGTTGAAATTGTAACATTTAATGTTTTTTGTGTTTTCACGTCCATGTGTAGATCTTCCTCTTCCTTGGTTGCCTCCTCGTCCTCGTCCTCGACCTCTTGAGCTTCTACTTTCCTGTTGACTTTCGTCAAGTCGTTGGTCACTTCCATGCCCCCTGCCTCTGCCACAACCTTGATTGGGGCTGGGTTTCCCTCGATCATTTAGAGTCATTTTTTACTCTAGTACTTGTTCTATCATGATAGAATTAGCACTCATTTGCATCATTTGTTCATGAACTTGGAGAGAACCCATCAACTCCTCAATTGTAAGCTTTTCCAAGTCCTTAGACTCTTTGATAGCTACAACTACATGTTCAAATTTAGGAGAGAGGGATCGAAGGACCTTTTCGATGACTCAAATTTTATCGATCTTCTCATTGTTTCTTCTAAAACTATTAACGATCACCAACAATTGTGAGAAATAATCAGACGTCATTTTGCGTTCCTTCATATGAAGTTTCTCAAACTCGCTAGAAATGGAAGCAAGAACATTCCATGCTTGTTTACTTATCGTTGTTTCGGGAAATGTTTCGAAGGTAGCCTCATCCAACCCTTGATAGAGTATGAACAATGCCTTTTTTATCTTAAATTTCATTAAAATTTCATTAAATATTGGTGGGAGGTACTTTATTGAAAACTTTTCCATTAAGTTTTCCTCTTCAATCAAATATTATGAGCATATATTTATATATATATATATATATATGGAAAGAGTACTTAACTTATTTCTGGCTTGCCCTGACAATATTCATGACAATTAATAAATAACTTCCCTGACCCAGAGCTTATATATACCTAATTCCATGCATAAAATTGGCACGGTAAGGTAAGGAAACTCACTATATATATTGCCATGATATCCCATGCTTGTCCAGAACTTAATGAGGTGGCACCACCACCAAGATAGATAGGAGAAAGGATTCAGGTATGATAAAATCGTCCTCACATATGCAAAATATCCAAAATGAGTAGAATTTGTTCGATCAGAAGACCTGTTGCACTGTAGTTACCCACAGTTAGCTCTCTGATGTGGGCTCTCTAATGTGGGACTACAATCAGAGCCTGTCTATTAAAAAGGTCCAGCTCGGACAATGACTTGCTCAAATCTGCATGGCAATTTTACATTGAAATGTTGTCATGTATGAAAGCACTTGAGAAACCTCACTTGGCTGAAACTTTCTCCACATTGGTCATAGAATATTGAATATTGAATATTTTTGGAATATTATCTTTGTTGATGCCAAAAATCGTACAACAGGCTGGAAGAAGAGAATGAGTCATTATCGGCCTGCTTTTATGATTTGGATCTCGATCAGTGTGGTTTGGAGTCTCTTGAAATTGTCTGACTGTTTTCTTTTCTCTGACTCCTCTTGCCGCGTGCCCCTAGAGAGTGGTGAGGATTGGCCGCCTTTCCTTGCGTGTCTGACATCTTCATTTACTTTCCGTCTTTTCCCTTCCCCTTTTATCATTTCTTGGCTTTTCTTTTGAAATCCTCGGTCTCATTGTCCCCCTTTGCTCTCTCTCGTTACCTAGCGGTGGCCTTTAGGTGGGCTAGCCTGACCTTGGACTTGAATATTGCATCCCCTTCAATCTTGATCATGATACTTAAATGATTAACAGCATAGTACTTTTAGATCAGAACGAGTATAATTCATTTACGAATAAAAAACCAATGAAATAGAATCAACAATGATTGGATGGTAACATAGCAAATGTCGATTTATACAAGAGCATGCCACGTCTGACTTCCAAGCTTATACCATGCAAGAGCAAGCTTGGCCTTTGAGAAAAGCATGCATGCATTTTATGCATAATTAGCTTGTAAATAATGAAGAAATTCATGGGCTTAACTCTTTTCATAAAACTGATTCTACAAGAGAGGATTTCTCATTGCTTATAAACATACTCAAGACCTTGTCCACAGGCAATGTGGAATTATTCCTTAACACCCTCTCTCACGTGCAGGCTAGTATTTTTTCTGGTCCTTGTCACGGGATAAGTAGTGTGGGCTCCCATTCGTCCCGTGGCAGGCTCTGATACTATGAAGAAATTCATGAGCCTGACGCTTCTCATAAAACCTGTTCTACAAGAGATGATTGCTCATTGCTTATAAACATGCGTAAGACCTTGTCCACATGCAATGTGGGATTTTTCCTCAACAAATAACATCTTATGCAGATAGTTCTACTTGGATCAGAATAGCATCACTTTCATATATAACCCGCGCAATGCACAGACAGTTATTTATGCTGTGTTTAATAGATCTATAGAGGGATGTTACTTATCATCCCCTACCATACACTTTACATATTTTAAAATTATATTTTATTTTAATTTATTTTATTCTTGTTAAACTAATTGAGTTGTTCTACTTATCATCTATACACCACATACTTGTTATAGAAAAAATGAAAATAAAAATAAAAATAGGTGTTGTGTGTGGGGATGATAAATAGAATTATTTAAATATAAATACCTTAAAAATGGATTAAAAAAATCTATATAAAATGAAGCATGCCGCCCATGCGTATACAAAAGAGTATACTTCACCAATAAATTATCTCATGGTCAATTTACAATTTGAAAGTGTATTATACATATAATTTCTTGTTACCTTTTTTATTGGCTTAAGTTTTAAACTGCATGTTTTATACCATTTATTCATTTCACTTTTTCTCCCCTTTTCTTCGCTTTCCATTTTTTTTTTTTTTAAAGGAAAACATGGTTATTTTTTCTTCTTGATTTTGTTGCCTCTTTTTTGGGTGTCATCATGTGGCTATTTTTTCTTCCTAATTTCGTTCCCATGGCCATCAATAAGGATCATCCATATTGGAATCTGTTTGGTATCCTTCAAAGTCAGGGAACTACTCTCAACTCGAAAGGAACTTGGAGTTGGAGAAGGTGGATTCATAAAATCAGATTGTTTTAACAGATTTTTGCAAAACGGTTACTTCCTGATTTTGTTCCTATGAATCCATAGCAGAATAATCCATATTAGAATCTGTTTGGATTCATAATATCACATAAAATCATTTTTTTTTTTAATCTTCCAGATTTTGTGGCCTCTTTTGGTGTCATTCAAGTGCAAATAAATCATACGTATCATTTAAAACGTACAGTTACATATATGACAAATTTTATATATAATCGTGAAGTACGAAAACGTCGCGTAATCATTTTGAAAAAGAGTAGGGTTCACTATTAAAAAATTAATTTTTTTCATGTGGATCCCATAGTTTATTCATTTTTGTCAAAATGATTACACGACAGTTGCACAATTCACGATTATAAATATCTTTTCTCTACATTATATTGTAATGCCGATTTTTACGGTAAGTTTGAACTTGAGTTTTATAGATAACTTTGCTATTAAGCACACTACTTTTATAGATCCAAGAAATTGTGTGCCTATTAAAAAGAAAACGGTGTAAAATTAAGATAGAAATCATCTGTAAAATTATATTGGCATTCGAGATGCCAAGGCCTCCTGTATTTTTTTTTTTTTTTTGATACATTTGGGGAGGGAGTTTTAAATCCAAGACCTCCATTTTAAAGGTTGAGAGTTTATGCCAATAAGGCCAAAAAAACTGCAACTAAATTGAATACAGAGTAGCTACCCACGTTCAACGTGGTAACATGCACACTAAATAAACTGACTCCAAATAACATTAACTGACCCACTAACTACCTTAACATACTAACTGGCCCAATACGGAGACGCAATCAAAGGAAATAAATCAACAAATTAAACGACACCGCATTACCCATTTCAGAGATAAATCGCCTTTGATTGTGGAAAGCCCCAATACCCAATATTCCTTAATAGTAAGCTAATGGCATGCATGATTTACACATGAACATGATCAAATTCAAACATATTATAATGCTTTTCCATCAGCACTGCCATATAAGTCACACATCAAATTCAAGGTTTCTTCTATCATTTTTTTCCCAAATGCTTCTAATTTGGTAAAATTAGAACTGAACATGCACATCATGGTCAATGTGGCCTTTCCATTCCCATTAATATTGCCCAGTCTTACTACAAGAAAATTGTTTATTTATTTCTTACGAAAATGAGTCTGTTTTTATCCCAAATGATCATTTTCGTCACAAATAATCTGTACCAATTTTTTTTTTTTTTTTTTAGTGTCTGCAGGCGAGGATAAAAAGGTTTCGTATTTTCACAGGCATGCTAACTTTTTAGTGCCCAATAATAGCATTCGGCCTACCATATATAGGTGATTATTGTCACAGTTTTAGTATAGGCACTAGGAAAGAAAAAGAATGGAATTGGTTTCATATATTTGGTCTGATCTGCAATTTGTAAAATGGAAAGGGAATATTGTATTGTAATTTGCAATTAAATGTGAATTAATTAAGGTATATATTTGCAATTTTAGTTGCAATTTTATATTTATTTCTTGGATATTTGTCTATTGGTTAAATGTTTTAAGTTTTTTTATGCCTGTGTTTTGGTCCTTTATGATTATTTGTAAATCTCAAGTGTTTGTCTGTAGCCACAGTTTTCCTCCGTCACAAATTATCAATAAACTTGGGATACTGTCTCTTCTTAAAAAAAGAAAAAAAAAAGAAAGAAAAGAGAAGAGGGTATAACGAAGAGCAGTGATTCAAGATCGATCCTCAAAGATGACCAATCCACCAAGATGATAACACAGTCCCATAATGCACTCATAAGGGATGACTAATGATGAGTAAACCCACAATATCGCTGGATGTGAAGACTCAACCATGCCTTCTCTAAATTGGATGACAAATCTTCAAGACCAACAAATCCCTCTGTAAATTTATTCAAGAAAGAGAATAAGCGAATATTAAGAGCACATGAATTATGTGTTGTCCTAGATGCAGTCTAGAAACAGAGTTTAAATCAAAACCATACCATTGTGCCAAACTTGTACGCCAATATTATATCCAATCGTTGTTATATATACAAGGAAGAGATTTCTGTAGGTCTTTGCATGATATATTGAATCAAGGATGCGTGCTTGACTTACTTGAGACATCATCATTTAACTTGAACACGCTTGCTTTCATAAAACATCTTTTCATGAAACATGAATTTATTGCTTTCATAAAACATCATCATCATCATCATCATTCTTTCTTATTCATCTTCTTATTACATAGTATGGATGTTTCACTGTTCCCCATAAGACTATATACTTCTATTGGTTATTGCATCACATCACAGGTTCGTACACTAGCTGTGAATACCTTCTTATCCCATGGGGACTTGGGGTCCATGGTGTCTTATCCTATGGGGTTACCATAGTGTCACTAGCACCCATCAGAGTTAGGTGCAATGGTTTTGCTCCGACGATCTTTTGATTCCTTACAAAGCCCATACTTGACGGTTCTTTGTCAACTTAGGGGATTCTACTCCATTATTAAATACTCCAGAGTGGATATAGGAGTTCCACTAGAAGAATTCCTCATCCTAACCTTTAGGGTCCTCACAAAATATTTTTCATGCTTGACTCATGCTTGATAACATGTACTTATGCTTTCTGACTTGTACTTATTCTTCAAGACATGTACTTATGCTTCATAAAAAAAAATGACAGATATCATAACATGAACATCTCAATTATACATGAATTTCAGAACATAAAGTCATAGCATGGGATGTAACATGGCATATCAGATAGTAGTTCCATGATGTAGATATTTTTGAAATAATAAGAACATGTTCACCATATTCAAGGCACATATTATAATCATCTCAAATATTTATATTTCAGACATAATTGTGAGTACAATATTTATTATCAGTCTGCATACAATTAAGAATCATTAGTAAGTTAGAAGCTAATTTACCTTTGTAGTGCTATTTTCCTGAAATTACTTCGTAGCTCGCGTCCTATACAAAGTATTAATGTTACAAACATTACGTATCGTAAAATTCTAATAAATCAAATAACACCAAAAAGAATAATATAATAATTATTATGCTTCATACAAAAATCATTACTAATAATATCATAAAATTAATTAAATAACAATATGATAAAGGTATATTTTTACATCCACTTATAATTTTGAAAAGAACATATTTTTATTAAATAAAAATAACAGTGGAAGTTTCCTTTTCATAAAATAAATTTAATAATTCTTAATGTTAAAAATATCTTGTAAACTATTACTATTATCAAAATTAATGCATATTTTTAAGGGGAAAAAAGGGGAAAAAAAGAGTAGAAAATGACCTTATCCATTCTAATTCTATTTGTGGACAAGGTGGGGACAAATCCTTATTCTTACTTTGAATATGAATTGAGTTTTCTGGCTCATATGAGTCATAGCTCCTATCTTAACCAAGCTTTCTATTTTCTTCTGTGCTGAAAATGGCTACCATCTTTGGCTCTCCACCATTTCTATCCCACCCCCTCACAAAATCTCACTTCTCTTCATCATCACAAACACCTCCTCCTCCTACCCCCCCAACTCCGCCTTCCCAACCTCAATCTGCAACACCATCTCCACAGCTAAGTACAACTTCATCAGAGCAGCAAGCTCCAGCCTCAGTACTTCAAGTTCAAAAACAGAAACCCACTAAACGCTCCACTTCTGCAACCAGTACCGCTGAATCCACGGACTGGATAGCTTCCACCTTAACCAGGCGGTTCGGGCTCGGTGCAGGCCTTGCATGGGCTGCTTTCCTTGCTGTTGGTGTAATCTCGGAGCAGATTAAGACTCGCCTCGAAGTCTCCCAACAAGAAGCAGAAACTAGGTTTGTTTTCTAACTGCTACTCGTTGTAAAATAGTCCTCGCACACTACTCCTTTCCCAGCAGTTCTTGTGAAATAATTTTACATTCTTTGCTTTTGCTTGTGTAGAATTAGACATTTCTCCTTTCCTAGCTTTTCAGAGACCTAGAAGAGGTTCTGGAATTGATCAAATTTCCTGCAATTTTTCTTGATAATTTTTGCAAGTCTTGAAATGTGCTTTTTAGTGTATAATTTGGGGGCGATTGTGACAATTCTAGTTACAGTAATGTTGATCATTTAGTAATTGGCGTATTGGCTCTCTACATTGGTAACCATGCTGGCTTGCTTTAGATGTACTTGATAAACGTCTGCAGACAACTGAAAAAACAAACCTTGTCATAGAGGCTGTGGTTATAGGACCTTTGACCTTACCTGCAAAGCCAATGCTCAGATTCTGGCAACATGTCAAGACTTATTTTGTAAAATGCTGATGTAACAACAAGTAAATTTCAACTTTTTACCATTAGTTCTACACAATGTGATGGAAAAGCTTGAAATTTGGGTGTGTTCATTTTATTTGGCTATGAGCATCCATATCTAAAACCTATACCCCCCCTCCCGCCCTCCTCACATTGAGTGATTGGATGACTGAATTCCATTGCCTATGAACTTTATATGAAAATTTATTCAAACTCTGTGTAATATTGTCCTTTAAACTGCAACCAGTAACCAAAGTTTATCTTCTGCAGAAATGTTGAGAAGGAAGAGGAGGTGGTCTTGCCTAATGGCATAAGGTATATTTTATCATTGTCCATAACTTGACCTCTGAAGTGCATATATAATTGTCCTCATCTTACTAATTTGGTCAGGTATTACGAGTTGATAGTTGGCGGCGGGGCTTCTCCGAGGCCGGGAGACTTGGTTGTGATTGATCTCAAGGGAAAGGTAGAGGGCAGTGGAGAAGTGTTTGTGGATACATTTGGTGGTGAAAAGAAGCCATTGGCTCTTGTGATGGGATCCAGGCCATATAGCAAGGGAGTGTGTGAAGGAATAGAATATGTTCTAAGATCTATGAAGGCAGGGGGGAAAAGGAGAGTGATAATTCCTCCAAGTTTGGGGTTTAGGGAGAATGGAGCAGAGTTAGGTTCTGGTGTGCAGATTCCCCCATTTGCAACTCTTGAGTACATTGTAGAGGTTGAAAAAGTCTCCATTGCACCGGCTTGAATTTCAACATCATCATTGTGAGATTATGGCTTAGTTTAAATGATTTTTGTTGTTCTTTCTTGTTTATAATACCCACTTGGATCATTGTTTATCTTTTCCTCTTGGCTTCACTAGCTAGGTTTAAATTAAACCTACCAATAAACACAATAATTTTTTTTTCCATGATAGTTTTTTATTGTGCTTCGAAATTAGTAAAGCAGATGCAACGATAATTTTATTTTACAAACATTTCTATCATTGATTTAGTAACAAAGTCAGATGTAGCACTTGAATTAAATGAAATAATCCGGGTTTGACTCTTGGTTGCTGAAGCTTTTTATGTGAAGGGATTTCCATTTTACATCCAATGTGCTGCCCAAGAAAAGTTCATCTCTAGAGATAACTTTTTTTGGTTTCCATAAAAAATATTTACAAAAATAAAAATATCATCTTTCACAATAGATAAATACTTTAGCCAAAAATGAATTTCGTAAAACTAAACTCACAAACTAATTACATCACTTGACGTAATATGTTAGATTGTAAAGTTATTTTTATCGTAAAGTAGATCTAATATATCATATGAAGTTACGTCAGTTTATAAATTTAGGCTCAACCACACCATTTTCCAAATACCAATAAAAGTACCTTTAAAATATTCTCTTGCCAAATATATATATATTTTTTGTATTATTGATAATGGTACAAAGCATATCTAAGCTAGAATGTATATATGACTAAAGTGACTCATGATGAATCTAAGCTTGTTGCAACTAATGAGAATTAGGCATTTCTTATAGGGGTGCTACCCGCGCGCACCCATGGGGCGGGGTGCCCCCTTCTTGCACCCTCCCTTGGCATGGGCGGGGGGTGGGGTTTGCCCCCAAGATCCAACCCTGCATCTTGGGGGCAGGGCTCCCCATCTAGTGCTCAGGGAGGATTTGGACCCCGATGTTTGGCCCAAATGGGCCAATGAACCACTAGGTCTAGAACCTGTTTTTAGGTCATTTTGGGTCTAGATATTAAAGAAAAAAATGCCTAAATTAAAACAAAAAGAATTTTAAAGCAATATTGTACATATTACAGGAAATGAAACAAAATTTGTTCAAGCATAAAACATAAAAATCTAAGTTCTAACTATTAAGTTAGTAACTTCTAAGTTGTAACTAAAAATTCTAAACTATTACAATAATAAAAATTAATCTAAAACTATTACAAATTAATCTAAAAATAATACAAATTGTCAAATAATTTAAATGAATAATAATGTTTCAATGAAATTACAAATTGTAGAAAGATGACTTTGAGAGTGGTGGGCAAGTGAGACTGTGAGATTATATAACTTGAAACATTAATAGGAAAACAAATTAGAATTACAAACAATATATACATATGTAAAAAATTTAAAAACATAAAACTACAAGTTCAAACCTAGACCAGATCATAAGCTTTCGGTTGTAGGCCTTTCTATTAAGGATTCAAGATTAGATCATTGTGATTTGGGATTAGGGTTAGCAAAGATCAGATCATTGGGAATGTGAGATTGGGGTTTCAATTTTGAAACCTCAAACTGTTTTGAAACCCCAAAACACTAACATAATTAAGGGTTTCAGGTTGAAACCCAAAACTAAATTAGGGTTTCGGATTGAAACCCTAATTTTACATACACAAACTATTTGAAATACGATTACGAATTCACACAAATCACAATCCAATCTCCACATCACACAAATCACAATCTCATCCTTTAAATCCATTCATTAATCTCATCCTCCATAGTCCAACCCAATGAATCATTGAAAAACTAAAAAAAAAAAAAAAACGCTCGGAATACTTACAGAACATAGGAGAGAGACACCTAAAGAGGGAGTAAGCTGCAGATGCCAACGACGCAAGGGTGTGAGAGTGAGAGAGAGGGTAGAGAGAGAGGTTTGAGTGAGTGAGAGAGGGTAGAGAGAGAGGTTTGAGTGAGTGAGTGAGAGAGAGAGAGAGAGAGAGAGAGAGAGAGAATCAAAGAGTTGAGAGAGAGGTCTGAATCAAGGAAGAGAGTTTTAAGGATTTATTAAAACGACATCGTTTTAATATAAATATAATTTTTTTTATAAATACATATATATATTTAAAGCGAATAGGGGCAGGAAAAAATGGACAAGGGCCAACCCCGACTGCTCCCCTCACCCGCTGGTGTGCCTAAATGTGGGCAGATTACCCTGTTGCCCACATTCGATTGAAGGGGCTCCCGCTCCGCCCAGGCTGGGGCCAAATGGGGTAGGGTGGGGTGGTAGGGAGCGGAGCCTCGCCGCAAAACCCTAGTTATTGAAAGATGCATTTGAGAATGGGTTGAAGTTAAGAGGGATGGACTAGAGGGTGAGCTTTTGCATCTCAAGAAAAGGAAAGGAAAAATGAAAAAAAAGAGAGGAGAAGATAAAGAAGAGGAGAAAAATGGCCACGAAGAAGAAAAATTCCATTGCTAACACCTTTTTAACTCTAATAAATCATAGAGAAATGTTATTATGCTTTCTCATTTTGCTCCTTAATTTTGACTGCTCATATTTTTTTATAATGTTTTTTCTTAATGATTAAGAAAGTGATTATTAGTGTATTGGTATTTTTTTTAAAGGTTTAAAAAATATTTGAAATAAAATGCAAAAATAAATTAATAAACTTTCTTTTAAAATTAATACAAAAAAATATCAATATTATCATGTCAATGATGTCATATGAATATTGTTCAAAATATAACAAGCAACAAGACTAAAGGGATGTTTAGGGAATAGGATGAAGAGAAATCTGTGAATAGTATTTAAGTAGTATTGTAAATAATAGTGAAATAATTTGAGTTAAGATATTTTATTGGATCATAAAAAATGTGAGAGAAAAAATAAAAATATTATTAGAATATAATTTCTTAAAAATAAAGGTACGATTGAAATTTTTTTAATTTCTATTTTCTTGGTCATATATTTGAATAGTAAACAGAGAATCATTCTTGATCTAAATTATTATTAATTATGAAGAAAAGTCCTTATTTAATAGCGTGGAATATTATTCAAATGATGAATCTTGTAAAAGGTTTCAAGTTTTGTTCGTCCCGAGGTGCTGAAATCCTAACCACACAACTCTAGTGGAGAAATAAGACAGCACGTACACACCCACCCCTTTAAAACAGGATATGGTAGGAAACTATATTACTATTTGGTCAATGCTAAATGTTCCGTGACGTTTTGTTTCTCCTTTTGATGTTTGTATTCCAACATCTTATGAAAAACAAAAATAGATTCATAGAATAATTGGGTGTAAACTTTTTTAGAAAACAACTCCTTCAATTTTTCCATCCATCTTCTAATCTAAGCACGTTGCAATTTCTCGTATTGTCAAGCGACAACTTTTATTTTAATACTAAGGCTTGGTTTGGGTAGTGAAAGTATTTAAAAATGTTTGTGAATAGTAATAAAAAAGTAATAATAGAATATTGAATAGTAGTAAAAAGTAGGTGAAAAGTAATGAATAGTAAAAAAAGTAGGTAAAAAGTAATAATAAAGTAAAGAATAGTAGTGAGAGTGTTTGAGAGTACCTCAGGTACTCTTGGTACCCAAACTAGCCCTAACTGTTGAGGGTGGCCTAGGTCGGGCCGTTCCATGGTGGTCGAAATCTAGCCACCACAATGTGGTTCTTCTAAGGTTGGATTTGGATACACAGTTCAGATGAGATGTTTTGAATAATAGTTGAATAAAATATTATTAGAATATATTTTTTAGTATTATTTTTATTTTAAAATTTAAAAAAGTTAAATTATTTATTATATTTTTATATGAAAATTTGAAAAATTTGTAATAACCACACATAGATACCATAGGATGGTTGTTTCAATTCTTTACATAGCTTAATTCTTTTTAATTATAGACCTTTGATCTTATTATAAAACTTTATTCACTATTTTAAAAAAAAAATTAAAGTTTTCCCGTCAGTATTTGTAAAGAAAAATGATAAACACGTCATTTTTTATAACACATTACACAACCATGTTTTAAAATGAATGGTGATTTAGTAAAATATTTTATAAAAGTAACATCACTTTATAAAAATATTAACACTTTAAAATATATATTGTGAAATATATTGTATAAGTATCATTGCTCATATATATATATATATATATATATTTTTTTTTTAAATTTCTGAAAGGGGAGTTGAACCCAAACCCTCTATTTTGAAGGTTTGGGTTTTATGCAATCAGGTTTGGCATAGCTTTGCTCATAATTACTTGGAATGAAATTGGTGAAAACCTTTTATATTATATATAAATATATATATATATATATGTAAAAGTAAATAATTCAGGAATTAGGTGAAGATATTTATGACTCTTGGAAAATTTTATTTTTATAAAAAATTTATTTTAATAAATAAATTTAAATGATTTTAATTAAAATAATGAATCTAATATAATAAAGTGAAGCAAACAAACGCAGGCAGCATTGCAGTAGCAGAGGGATAAGACTAGCGGAAGAGCAAGCGCCATCGTCATGGGAACCGTTCTTGACTCCCATTTCTTGGGCTTCACTGCCATTGTCACAGTAAACTTTTTCATCTCTGAAATTCTATGCTTTTTCTTGACTGCCTTTGAAGTGTGAGTTTTTTAGTCTTGAAAACT
Organism: Pterocarya stenoptera; assembly: GCA_003123785.1. Classification (NCBI taxonomy): domain Eukaryota; kingdom Viridiplantae; phylum Streptophyta; class Magnoliopsida; order Fagales; family Juglandaceae; genus Pterocarya; species Pterocarya stenoptera. The sequence goes on along the minus strand of QEOT01002783.1, from coordinate 88,626 downwards.
GAAAAGAGAAGTTTGGATATTGCAGGTGGTGTATCAGTTATTTTTCTTTATAGTCACAGCTCTTCTCAGATTCGATAAAGTCACTGATTTTGCCGGTATCTTGTTCTTATTCTTACCGTCTACGGTTTTCCTTGCTTTCTGAGATTTAAATTGGCCAATTTTTAATTAGACAAACAATTGGCTCCCAGTTTGGTTGCTGAGAAACGGTAGGAAAACAAAAATGATAATGAGCTTGATATCTTGCTGTGTTTGAACTTGTCTAACAAAAGACAAAAAATGATGGGAGGGTTGTCTACCATTTGATAATTTCAGCTCAGCAAGTTAAATTTTAATTTTAATTTTTTTTTAAAAAATTTCCAGGAAGCACAAATTTCATTATAATTGCGATATTGACTCTGATTCTGAAAGGCTCATGGAATTTTAGACAGGTAATAATTCCTGGCTTTAATTATGCATGTATGTACATAATCGTGATTGTAATGGAATTTTAATACATGTTTATTTTCGGATAAATACTTGTTCCGAGGTTGTGCTTTGATAAATAATTGGAAGTTATATTTCTTAAGCGCACAATATAGCTCATCTTGTCCAGTGTGTTATTGAACTTGAACACTCGCTCCCTATATGTTGCTTTGCTGCTCTGTTTTGCAGATAGTCTTGACTTTGCTTGTAGTGATATGGGGTCTTCGCCTGGCACTGTTTCTATTAATGAGGTATGATCAATGTAGCATTGCATAAAACAATCATCCTATTTCGTTTTCATTTCTTCGATGAAATTCTTAACCATTTTCCTCTACCTCGGGCCTTGGGCCTTTGCTTTGTTATGTTAGTCTATCATTCTTTTTTCTTTTCCCTGGTGCATTGACACCTGCTTAGTTTAGAGTATAGTGGTGGATGCAGAACTTATGAGCTCTTCTACACATTTTATTTCAGATTTTATTAAGGATAAATTGGAACAACCCCCCCCCCCCCCCCCNCCTCAAACCCCCTAATTAGGACCCATGACAACTCACCTAATATGAGATAAAATAAATTCATGAGCTCTGTTATCAAAAAAGTAACAAAACTGCCCCTCCAACAAAAAAAAAAAATAGTCACCTACCATGGGAGCTGTGGTTGTGGTTCCTATAGCAAATTTTTTTGAAGTTTTTTTGAGTGGAAAGAAATTATGCTATTTTTATCATAGATGGGGCTAATGAAAAAATTTATCCGTCATTTAACGCCCCCTCTGATTCAGAGGCAACTCCTAACAATTCAGTGTTGAGTGATAGCTTCTGGGAGGGTCCTGTAAGATATATTTTCTATAAATATTTGGGTTCTTTCTAAACGTTCCATAATGCGGGTGTCTTCTCTTGTATACGTCCATCTTGTATACATCCATCTACATTGTTTGTTGGACTTAATTGTTAGTTCGGTTGCACCCATTTTGTGTTTTAAAATTTAGTTTATATACTTACACAAAAAACCTCAACTTATTACCATTGATGCTATCACATAATCTTAACCCTGGAGCCTAGCCAAAGCTTGATGACATTACTTCTGTTTATTGCAGCATTACCTAGATATTAACTTTATATATGATTTTGCTTTTCTCATTGACATTTTCAGGATATTGCAGTGGGGGGAGGATAGACGTTTTGATGAAATGCGTAGTAATTTAGGAAGGCTGGCAATATTCTGGATATTTCAGGTTTTTAGCTTTCTCCATTGCCTTTTGAATTAGCTACTTTTTTGTCTGTTGGTGCCTTTATTTATGGTAGCTGGTTGGCATGGTGGTTACTTGACATTCAAAATATAATTTACCCTTTGTTTTTTCTCTTTGCTGCAGGCTGTCTGGGTGTGGACTGTTAGTTTGCCTGTCACAGTGGTTAATTCAAGCAACAGAAATCCATCTCTCCAGGCTGCGGACATAATTGGCTGGATTATGTGGTCTGTGGGTTTTTTAGTTGAAGCAGCAGCTGATCAGCAAAAATTGGTATTCAAAAACTCCCCAGAAAATAGAGGGAAATGGTGCAATGTTGGACTATGGCAATACTCTCGTCATCCGAACTATTTCGGTGAGGTTAGTGCTTTCATTTCATTCAAATGCCATTAGTTCTGCAACTGGAGCCACATGCAGCTGTTCTTGATGCTCTTAAAAACGTGGAATGCCACTGCTACCACAAATGTGATAGTTTAGGATAAATTTATAAAACTTTTTTGAGAGGTTTGAGGAGTCTGGTTCCATATATTTGCCTTATGCATATCACATGTTCAGAAAACCATACCAGACGAATAGAATACGTATATGGATAAATCAATTATCAAATAATTTTATTTTTTTTTTACCTTGGTTTCATTTCTGTCGAATAATGGAACTTTGATGTCTATTGACCTCAGATTCTCCTCTGGTGGGGAATTTTCGTAGCTTCCACACCTGTTCTGGAAGGTGCTGAGTGGCTTGTAATCCTTGGGCCAATTTTTCTAACGTTGTTACTTCTTTTCGTCAGTGGCATACCTATGCTTGAGGTTTGTGTCTCTTCTAACCTCGTTTCAATATTCACCTGTTCGTGAATCTGTTTATAAATAATATACTGCTTCAATTGAAACAGGAATCAGCCGATAAGAAGTTTGGGAACGTGGGTGCATATAGGCTTTACAAAAGTACAACTAGGTTATGCTCATTTCTTCTTCTGTTACTTGTTTGAGTGAGGTTTGGAGGAGAAAATAACTGACCCCTAACATATTATTCTGCAGCCCTCTAATTCCACTTCCGCCAGTAGTTTATGGGAATTTGCCCTCATGGTTCAAAACAACGTTTCTCTTTGAATTCCCTTTCTACAGTCGTAGTCTTCCACAAGATGAGCTAAACTGGTGAGACTAAAATTTTCTGGTTGTGATAAGAATCTCATGCTACAGTCTCAGTCTTTATCTATCTTGGGTTTGTGAAGTTATTTATTTGCACCTTCAGATTCATGGAATATCTAACAATGCTCGATGCTTTATATACATTCTGTTGGGCAAATAATCCTGTAGCCGTATACCATTATATATGTATATGGTGCATATTGCATTTTGTCTTAGATATATGCTGCATATGGTGCATAGCCGTATACCAAATGATCCTGTAGCCCTCCATATATATATATATATGGAAGGGATCTTTAACTGCTTGGTTTCTAGAAGGTTAATATTTGAGCAGTAAATTGTCTTGTTCCCCATCTTAAAAAGAAGATAAATCATCTTGGTCAATATAGGATCGAGGACAAACTTTTTCAATAAATGCTGCTGGAGTTTTTTAGGTGTTCCTCTAGCCTACTTCCTTTGTAATAGGGTTGCGTCTCTTAGAGTTCTTTCTGTTACTCAAAAGAAAATCATTCAGTCAATAGAGAGGTGTTGATAACTGGGTGAGAAAAATGTCACAAGTAGTAAGTGCATCCAATTCTCTGCTTAAAACTCTTATTTCATAGAATATGCTGCAATTTGCTTGCTGATCTTTCTCTTGTCATCCGTTCTTGCTGTCTCCCCAGGCCCGCAAAAAACATATGTTTTCCCAATGTTTTTTCACAATATGCTTCAATCTGCTCCCGATCTTTCTCTTGTCATGTCATCTGTTTCCTCCCCCTCCATCTCCTTCCTTTTACCTAATGCTCTCAGCTCGATTTATGAAGACCGCCTGCAGTCCCTTGGAAATACTATTACAATTATAATATTCTCATCAAACTTGGGTTCCCGACCAAACAAACAAGCGAAAAGAACTTTTTAAGTTATATATGCTTAGTACCCTGTTTACAAGAACTCAAACGGAGATTTTGAATGAAATAACGATAGTCAATAGAGTGGTAATCTCAAATTATGCTTCAAGGTTTTGGTTTTGGCTTTGCATTACTTTACTCTATTTGTGAATTTTGCCACTTTTGAGGTTGTTCTAAAGGGTTTATTATCTGTGCAAGGTATAGATTGAACCGGGGAGAAAGCAGCAATGTATTGAAGATGCATTAGTGCTTGATGGTTCTTTGACTTGCCAAGTTTCATTTCTTCCTCCTTGACAAACTATGATGAAATCGAATTCCATTTGGTTATTTTCAGCTCAAGTATGTCCTGTTATCCCCAAAAAGGTTCAATGTTAAACATTATCATATGCTTTGTTGACAATTGCGAGAATTTGATAATTTCATATCTCTCTCTCTCTCTCTCTCTCTCTCTCCCTCCCTCCCTCCCTCCCTTGCCTTGTATACAATTAACCCAAGTCACCCATAACATCAATGATATTTTTATCAGGAAAAATTTTTCTCATTAGCTACTATTCACTACCCTACACTCTATGAAAAACACGTCTACATCTTATGAAAAACACTTCTACATCTTATGAAAAACACTTCTACATCTTATGAAAAACACCCACACCCTTTATGAAAAACACCTCCACTCCCTATAATATAAAAAATAAAAAAATAAAAAAGCTATCGATATGGAGTGTGATAGTGAATAGTGGTTGATGTATAGAATTCTTTATCAGTTAGTCATTTCTTGGCCTTTTGGCACCCGATTTTTATTTTTGCCTAAAAATATGGCTTCCGATCATAACACCTTTGAAAATGTGATCTTCCCCTTTTGGATTTTCAATTCAATCAAATTATTCCAGGAAAACCTTATCTGCTTGATCGACAGAAGCACGAGCAAAGGTTATCCTCTTTTTAGCTGTCACAGCTGTTTTCTCCATACTTGCCAACATACGTGGAGTTGGCATACGTCCCCACTGTTTTGAATGATCGGATTTGCTCAATCAAGGCACCAACTTCTAGTACTCTACAATAATATTTTCTATTTTCTTCTACCGAAGGTACTTTAAATATTCTCATATAAAAAATTCTATTTGTAAGTTGTGTGAATAAACACAACCAGTAAAATGCTTACATGACATAATTTAATTTGCAAGAGAAATTTTAAAACTTGAATCTTATAAATCAATATTATCATTTAAGTGATATGAATGATATGTTCTACACACTGATTTGAGAATAAAATAACTCATATATAGACACTTGACTGTCTTTATTATCAGCCTTTTGTAGTTGTCATATTTTAAAAGAAAATTCTATATACCACATTACCATTCTACTATGTAAGATGTAACACATTGTTTTTTTTAAGCAAGCAATTATATTTCATTACATAAGATGATACAAGAGGAGGGGTGGAGTTCTCCAACAAACATCCCAGAACAATAACAACGGTGCAAAATGGTGAAAGAAAAGGAAAAAAAAAAAAAAAAGAGTTTTTAAGACCAATTTCTTGGTCTTCACCCATGTCCTAAAAGAACGTTGTCTTTAAAGACGGAAATAAGCTATTCACAACAAATTATGAACAATGGAACCACCGCCGGAAGCGGTGAGAGTGATGGGTGCAATGTTGCTTGTTGTCTTGAGTTTTTAGATAGATTCCCAGTCCCTTTTTCGAGATCACGGTTTAGGAAAAGCGATAACATAATAAAAAATTCGACATCAGGTGGATTGATTTGCTAATGTAGGACATTTATTATCATGAGATGATCCTTTATTAAATAATTCTTTATCATCTAATAATGATAAATGTATCACATCTTACATAGTAGGATAAAAATGAGATTGAGATATGGTGTATAGCATTACTTTATTTTAAAATAGAAAACTTGTGCCCTAAAAAAATGAAAAAGAAAAGTGAGGCAGAAATTTGATACTCGTATGACTAGGGGTGTAACCGGTCTGGTCCGGTCCGGTTTTGGACAAAATCTTGGATCGAACCGGTATGACCGGTTTTGTATTTTTCAAAATCGATTACGCACCGGTTACCCTCCTAAACCGGTATTTTCAGTTTTACCGATTTCCGGTCCGGTTTACGGTTTTTTTAAAATATAAATTTGATATTAATATAATATTAGACTAATAGTATTAATATTAGACTATTAGTATAACTATATAATACATGATCAATTACATTTCATTTTTAGGATTAAACTTTTATTTTATACTAACATTATCTTATATATGATTATATTAATAGCATATGATCAAAGAAATTACAAATGTTTATATTTAAGATTAATATTTTATGTTATAATTTATAAATTATAGTATGAAATTATTTTATATATGATATATAATTATATTATATATATAAATTTCACATAAAATTATAAATTATATAAAACTTATATATAAAATATTATTTTTTATATGTATTTTATCAACCGGTCCGGTCCGGTTCAGTCCGGTCCGGAAAATCTCAAAACCGGAACCGGACCGGTTCTGGCCAGTTTATGAAATTTGAGAACCGGTTCCAGACCGATTCGGTTAAAAACCGATAAAACCGGTCCGGTTTGATTCGGTTTACCGGTTTAAATTTACACCCATACGTATGACATTTGAACTCGCATGGAAAGCCCAATATATTACAAGTGGAGTGAATAGTATCGGTTCAGATCCGTTTTTATTTTAATGATGAAAGTGTCCTGTTATTAGTGGAGAGAATGCAAAATAATAGTAATGCTATGCGAGTGTGCAAGTACCCACACAATCGTTTTAAAAAAGAGTAAAGTCTACTTTTTAAAAATTAATTTTTTCATATGAATTCTGTATTTATTCAATTTTTTCAAAGAGATTACGTAGCGCTTATGTACTCCACAACTACAAATATCATTTCTCTACAAAAAATAAAAAAAAATGATAGAAAGAAAGTTGACTAGGAAACTATTGTCCAACCTGTTCCCATACACTTCTGTCAATGTGGAATCTTAAGAGGAAAAATAAAAGAGAGGCGTTCATAGACCTTTCAGGTACTGAGATAAGATATGGTAGGAAAATATTTTTCTTCATATTGATGTGAAGTTTTCACGTGTTGGTAATTACATGCCTAATAACATCCCTAAAGATACAGTTTTACAGGATGTTAGGGCCTAGAGGGACAAATGCACATTGTACACCCCTTGTAGTGAATACCTCCTAAAATCTGAGGCAATCAAATAAAGAACAAAAAGAACATCAAATATTACAAATCAAATACCTGCAGTGCTATTGATATTTTCCAAGGAAATGATAGCACCAGATTTGGCCCCGTTAGATTCTTGAGAATGTGACATTAAAATATAAATAACCCAGAAGTGAAGGAGGACAAGGTAAACCAGAGACCACACCTTCGCTCTGGAATTCCTCCTTAGAAATACCTCACCAGCCAAGAAAATAGCATCCAACTGCTGAAGCAACGATCCCAAGTGCTTCCTGCCTGAACGGATCTTGTCATGAAACATAGGCCCCAACTTTGATTCTGAGAGCACCCACATTCCTGATTCCAAGTCCCTTGACGATGTACTAGACTTGTTTTCATCTAGCAACCTAGAAACCGCCTACAGAATGCATTAAGGTATAAAGTTCAAATCACTATAATTGTTTATGTTGAAATATGCAGTAGGAAATAAATCCTTTATTTATATATATATAGGTAGCAGAAGGAAATAATGTACCTCAATTCTGAAAAGAAGAGTTGCCTTCTCTGAGGAGAGGGCCTCAACCTAGTTCAACAATAAGAAATAAAATAATTAATGGCCTTTCTCAAACCACGACATTTCATTCTAATAAACATACTTCATCATTTCAACCACCTTGAAACTATTGGTAGAAAGAAAAATCAAACATGATGCTGTTCTATGTAATTTGAGTAAGTCTTCTTTTACCAAGACTAAAACCAGATCACACATAGGTTCTAAATTAGCTGATCGCTGTGTTACAGAGAAGCATAAACATTAGTATAAAATATGCAAGACAGCCCTGATCCCATAATGTAACATGATGGCAACAACACTCGAGTTATGAAACAAATGTGCAATAAATCAGACCAGGAGCCTTAATAATAAGGAGACGGTTAATGGAAAACCGGGAACCAGAATCAGTTTCATTATAGACAAATGGGAAATTACACTTTCCACCCTACCTACCTATATATTTCAGTTTGCACCCTGGCTAAAATCTGACCATTAAGATCAATGAAAAATTGGCCATGTGGCACAAGTTTTGGTCTTCAAATAAATGTTCGACATATTAAACCTTGGTATAGTGTACTAAGCATATTTTTTATGGTAAGTATCCATGGGTCAATGAGCATATTTTTTACTGATTAAAAGAAAATTTTATAGCACCCAAAACTCAAATGCAGCTTAGCAGCACAGTATTTAAGGATGGAATATGATAGACATACAACCCTTTTTACAACCTTTTATATAACTATGTTTTGATACATGTTTGCCCCTTTTTACAACCTTTTATACAACCATGTTTTAAAATGGGGCTATTTGTGTAAAGTGATGTTACTTTTGTTCCCCCATTTTAAAACATGTTTGGTTCATCTTCTATATACAAGGCATTCACCTAACCTTGAAGTATCAAATGGTCCTGTCCACCAGACCGAAATACTAGAATTCACCCTATGTATCATCAAAGATGTTTGCAGACAAACCTGGGCTTGTTTTTGAATTAAATGGTCGGTCAGCTGACCAAGCCTTCGCTGGAGCTCAATTTCTACTTCAGTTGGATCCTCCATCTCTTTCCTGGTTATTTCAATGTTTGCTTCCAGCATCCTTGCCTGGAATATAGATGCTGCTGTCAGTGGACAAGCTTAAATATATAAATATATATATATAAATATTAAAAAAAGCAGTATCAAGATAGTGATCAAACTGAAGATAAGTTATGTCAGCAGTATCTGTCAAAACATATGTAAAATTAAATATAATTTTGAAAAACAATCAGTAAACCCCAAAAATAAGAATTTCTTGTCCAAATTGAATATGCTGTCTATTGGTTAAACCTAGATCTTAAAAGTAAACCCATAAAAATCCCATCAGCAAAAGTGTATAGATCAGAAGAAAAAAAAAAAACTGGATGTCATAGAACACTTTGAGGTGTTACATCAAGATAAGCTCAGCATATTAGAGGCATGCTGAAAGCATTGGAAATAGAAAAGGATGTGTTTATGCTTCATCAGGCCAGAAAATTAATAAGCTAGTTGTGTTCTCTTTCTCTCGAGGCAAAAGAACTGCGGCTTGGAATATTTTGATGCAGAACACCTCGGGTATCTCTGCAAAAGGATTCCCAATCACTTACCTGGGTGTTCTTTTTACCCGGGAAGTGAAACATAAATATTTCACTATCTCAAGGACATTACCCAGAAAAAATGATCTCAAACCTAATTCTAATTGATGCAAAGAAGAATTGTAAACAATTTGTCAACTCCTGGGATTTTTTTTATCTCGGGCTATTTTAGATTATGTATTGTTAACTGCCAAAGAGGGCCAATTTGTCATATTGTGCCAACCACAAATTCTAATGGGTGTATTATACAAAATTGAAAGGAGAGTACGGTTTATACCCTAACATTAGGCGTGAAAAAAGGTTACAAGGATAAAAGCAGCATGAGAGATATAAAGGCACCACCATAAGTAGAGCATGCATAAGCTGAAGAACTATTAGCTAAGGAACCCCTGGTTTTACAGACGGCCTGGTTTGGGTACCGAGAGTACCTTAGGTACTCTCAAACACTCACTACTATTCTTTACTTTATTATTACTTTTCACCTACTTTTTCTACAATTCCTTACTTTTTACCTACTTTTTACTATTATTCAATATTCTATTATTACTTTTTCATTACTTTTTCACTACTATTCATAAACATTCTCAAACACTTTCACTATCCAAACCAGGTTTTAAAATCTATTTCTTTTGTTAAAACCAATAACTAATGCAAGGGTAACATCATAAAATCACTAACATAGGCACCTGGTAATTACATGGACGTGACAGGGGGGCTACTTTCAATTTAGTTTCTCTGACCTTTGCCTGGAAGCAGCATTTTATAACAAGAGTGTGGGGTTGTTAATGAGTTGGAGTTTTAGGCTATGATTCAAAATTCTATGGTGGTATACCAAAAGCAGAAGTGATTATTGGGTTTTTCCATAAGGATTCTCACATGGGCAGTATATCAGATGTTAATCCTGCATCTTCTACAGATGGGACTAGTATTCAACAACAGAATCATCCTTGATGATATGGATGTTTACAGGTGTGTGTGGGTTAAGGTAAAGGGTGAGGATGCATGTTGGTGTGGGTCGGTGGGTGGGTGTGTGTGTGTGTGTGTGTGTGTGTGATGTGTGGCGCATGTATGTGTATACACACGTGTGCGCGTATCGAATGATCATATTTTCTTTCATCTCCACAAAAGCCTACTTCGATGGGCCATACCAGAGTTAAGTGGCGAGGTGCCACTTAAAAGAGTTCCAAAAACTTCTCTCTCCTAAAACTTTTCTCTCCGTACACCTTCTTCTTTCTTTGTTTTTTCCTTCTTGCTGTTTTTGGTTTGTTAATGGCAACATCTCCTTGAGGAGTTTAGTGTTCCAGTCCAGTTCGATTGGTTGGCTGGATGGGGCTGTGCAGAGAGGTAGTTATAGAACAGAAGGTTTTTGAGTTCAGAAAGGAGAATGAAAGGTGGTGGAGAATCACAGAGAGTAGTCGCCGGGTGGTGAAATACATCTCTTTGAACCATGAAGATTTGGGGTGGTTGGGTTCTATGGTAAGGGAATGTGCAGGTTTAGTGGGCTTATCAGAGTTTTTGAGAACTCGTAGAAAAGGTAATAACGTGTTAATGGTGAGGAGGGGCTGCAATAACCATGGCAGTTTTATCTTCATTTCGGAGTTTGGGCATGAAAAGAGGAGAGGTACGCTGGTTGTGCCGGAAGGAAGGAAGGGGGAGGGGTGGAGGAATTTTGGAGTCACATTAAAGGAGCTCATTCCTCCTTCCTCTGTTCCGTTTGTTAGAAACAGAGCAGCTGTTCAGGCAGGTAACCTGAAGATGATTAGGGGCGACGGTGGTGCTCCTTCGTCAT
>QEOT01002783.1:0-66447 GCA_003123785.1 Pterocarya stenoptera | reverse complement strand
TTTTTTTTTTTTTTTTTATAACTAATCAAGAAGTTTTATTCATAATAATAGGCAAAACCCAAGTACACGGGAAGTATACATGAGCATTTTCTTTTTCTATGTTGAAGTTAAACAAGTTATAAAAATGCCTTGTATCAAGAGTTATTAACAAAAAGAAATTGTAAAAGACATGTAGGGAGGTGATTTTAACTTTTGCTCGTTCTAGATTGACGATGTTCTCTCTCTTTTTGGGTGTCTCTCATATACTTAGTATGTACTAGAGTTCCACCCTTTGTTTTGAGTATAATGTTATCAACAAAAATATGACAGTTGTATAACACGCAATTACATTTAAGAAATGATGCACTGTGGGAGTATTTTTTTTTCTTTATAAGAAACAAGCAAAATGGTTGATAGAAAAAAGGTGCATCACTTTTCATACTTATGCCCATAAGTTGAAAGACCTAAAAATACTAGAACAAGAACAAAACACGTTATCAATGAAACTAATCACCAATATATAGACAACAAGTATAAGAATGATATCAATAACAAAGATAGGGAAAGGTTACCTCTTGTGCTTGTTGTTTAGCTCGTTCCTCTAGTATTTTCTCCAAGCTCTGCTTCTCCCCCTCCAATTTCGCAACCTTATTCTCCCTTTCTTTGATAGCCTCCACAGCTCTAGCTGCCATTTTCTCAGCCAGAATCTTCTCCCTCCTCCTCTTCTTTTCCTCCTTCTCGCGTTCACTTTCGGAGTCAGAAGTTGAACCCGAACCCGAATCTGAATCTGAATCAGAGCTCCTGTGACTTGTTGAAGATGAACCTCTCTTTAAATCATCAGACACAGAAATTCTGGAGGCTACAATGGTTTCATGCTTCCCCCTTATGGTGCTTCTCAACCTATCTTGAGCATTATCCAGCCCCCCCATCTTCACATCAGATAACCCATCAATTTTCCCCGAGACCGACATCATTTCCAAAGGTTGATTCTTGCTCAGTGACCATGACGAATTGTCTGAAGAAATTCCCTTAGGGTAATGCCCACCATTTTCTTCTTTTTTATCATTATTTGGCTTTCCCACAAACTTCCCAGCTGTTCCGTTTCTAACACTTTCTTGCCTTTCCAAATACTTACCATCACTTTGCAAATCAACACTGGAAGTCCTCCCAGGTGAATCTGAAGAGCTACACTCTTCCCCATCACCTGCCTTCACATTCAACTTACTTTCTTCTCCCAACCTCCGTCCTGGCTTCGAACTATTGCTACCACCCTTCTGATTCCTCTTCACATCCGATGGCAACAAATTTGAACCCGCACTCCCCTGTCTCTTACCGTCCTTCTTCTTCAACCCACGAATCGCACTTCCCCCATTACTGCGATTGGCCGCAGAATTTGTGCTCTGATTAGCCGTACCAAGGAGTTCGGTCCAGTCACTATCGGTAAGCGTAGACTTAGGTTTGGGAGAGATTTTTGGAGCATTAGAAATATCTTTGTCCCTACTATTTAATGTGCTTAAATTTGCGTCACTACCCAATTTTCCTTGATATTCATTCTCCTCTGATGTTTTCTTCTTCAATTGATCCTTAAGAGGCGGCAAAACCCCGCCGGGTTTTGTGGGCGTATCAAAATTCAGTTCGTCCGCAGGGGGCCGTTCGTTCTTGCGAAGCGAGTCCGCAGCTTGCTGGTCGATCTGAATCGACCCCAACACAAATAATACCAATATAATTACTAGACACAAATTTAAAAAGGCCTTAAAGATAGAATAATATATTTATTCATCCACAAACGTATATACATATATATATATGAACAATATCATAGTGCTGCATCTGATCTCTGAGAATATCGACACTTAGAAGCCAAAAACAACAATAAATTCCTCGTTTAGGATCAGAAAAATGCACTAACATCATTATGCATTGATTGGACAAAAAATGTTAGACACTATCAATCAAACTGCTTTTATTTTTCTCTATCTTCTCAAGAATCAAACACAGAAAACAAAGAAAAAATAAGAAACGTTTCGAAACGAAGAGAGAAGAAGGCAAAAGAATTGCCTGTTGGAGAATACTCTCAGCGGCTCTGAGTTTGGACGAGATCCAATTCGCCATGGCAGTTTCGCTTCAACTGGATTTCGAGTTTTCTCACACACACACAGATTTGAGAGAGTTTTAGTCACGCAGAAGGGCGCATTTTAGCGGAGCATTCCGTTGAATGGGAATTGCACTAATCGAAGGTGAGGAGGATGCGAAGTGAATGCTAAAATGACGGGAAGCTACAAGGATATGTCAAAATGAAAGCGCGCTGGTGGCCGTCGATTTGGGTCACGCACGCTGGTTGATGCTGGGTCCCTCTTAACTGTGACAGTGAGGTTAAGAAGTCCGCACGTGTGACACAGCCCGACATCGACCGGGCAACGAAGACCTCGCACAAGTATGTGCAAAATGCAAATAATTAAAAAAAACAATTCTAGATCGAGAGACATTATAAAAATTGAAAGATTAATGATATTGAAAGTTTATTGGTAATTAAAAATATACTGAAACGGTTTCATCTTATCATTAAAATTTTTTTAAATTTTTACACAAATTTTTTAATAATATTTTATTTAATTTTTTATTTTCATTTAAAATTATCTCATCTCATCTCATCTCACTATTTAAACAGGGTCTATTTTGAAAAATAAGATGAGATGAGAAATCTGTAAATAATAATAAAATAATTTTAGTTGAGATATTTTATTGAATTTTGATAAATGAGAAAGAAAAAATTAAATAAAAATATTATAAAATTAAAAAATATTATTTTTTAATATTATTTTTATTTTAAGATTTGAAACTAGTATTTGATTTTTTGTATTTTGTTTAGAATTTTGAAAAAATTATAATAATTAGGTCTTTATTAAATAAAAAATTAAATAGTTAAAATTAAAAAAATATTTATTTAATAATTTAAAAATAGAATGAGATGGTTATTGTTTCCAAATAAGCCTTAAATGTACTTCAAGATGCATTTCTCTCCTTAAACCCACCACCTCCCCTGCCCACGGTAAAAGAATTGATTGGAGCTTCTCCACTCTCAAGGCTTACAAGTCATTGGTATAGAGTCCTTTCTCACGAGAGAGATTGAAAATATTGATGCGCCGCGTCTTCGTCATATCCGAGACTCCGAGTAACACAATATGCACCACCAGGTTCTTATCTTCTTTTGTTTTTGGAAATTTTTCTTAACTCATTTCGCTTCATTTTATTTAATTATTATAATTTTTTTAAATTTTAAAATAAAAATAATATTAAAAATATATATTTTAATAATATTTTATTCAATTTTTAATTTTATTCTTATCTCATTTCATTTATAAAATTTATAAATAAACGAGGACAAGTGTGGCTCACGTGCTTCTCAAAGTGCGCGACATGCCACTCATCATCAGAGCTCAAACCCACTACATGCACCACTTCATTATATTCTTTGTCCTCTTATGTATAGTATCCAACCGCTTAAACCCCTCCACAACTACCGAGTGTGTCTCTCGTGGTGATTCAATTCCATATATTTTTTTAACACCTACGATACTATGATCCTCTGATCGGGTCAACCCTCAGTTCTTACCTATTTTATTGTTTACCTTAAAACTAGAGTTGGTGTAATCTCTTATACGTGTTACAAGTTTGAAAAATTGAAAGCCTTAGCTTGCGTTTAGTTGTTGAACTGAGTTAAGTTCTTTATGAATAGTAATGAATTGAAATAGTAGAGTGAGTTCTGTAGAGTCTACCTAAGATGAGTTTAAATGTATTTAGATATTAAAATGAATTTATATGCATTTATAGGAAGTTGAAAAAGGTTGTGAATCACGCATGTAAATAAATGTTGAGTTTTAAAAAGTTATGAATCCCACGTATAAAGAGGTTTTGAATTTATATGAATTTAGTGATTTAAAATATAGATATTTAAATGTTAGAAGATATATAAATATGAGCCGAACTCAATTAAATTGAGTGCAGTCTAACAATCAAACAAATCCTAAACCATTTTTCATCTGTATACCCAACAGCCCAACACTCTTTTTGTTTTGTTAATTTAGCCCACACTGATCGCAGGAGCCACTCCATATTATTAAACCATGAAACAGTACATAAGCCAAGAGAGCAGAGATCCTAAACAACTTCGTTAGTCACAATTCCCCTCCATATATTTATTTTATCATTTATTTATCAAGAGAGCTGAGGGGCTTCTTTTTAATATTCGCTACTTGATATTGTACTAAGAGGGTGGATGGCTCGCCGATTGCTAGACAGGCGGACTGGCCCACCCGTGGACCTCAATTGGCCATTGGTTCAGTCATTTCTGAAGCCTATAACATGTTTTTGAACTTGTTTTACAACCCTGTGGGCTCAAAAATAACTTTCAGTCCATACCCAAAAAAAAAAAAAAAAGACACTTTTTCAATCGGAATATAAATAAATTTATATCTAAAATATTACAAATAAATCTGAAAATAATTTCAATCCTTATATAAGTTTTATAAATAAAAATTCAAAGATATTACAAATTAATCTAAAATTATTACAAATAGTTTGAGTATTCTAAGAATGACATCTATTATAAATACTCTCCAAAGGCACCAAGAATCCAAGATGCAATAAGTTAGTAACCATATAGAACTTGAAAAAAAACATGGATGAAAATGAGAATATGATGTCTTAAAATAAAACTTGAATTAGAAAAGATACGAAAATAAATACAAGCCTACAAGGAATGAATTAACAAACCATGTATGTATCAATGTGTACTTGAAGTAGATTGAGATTGAGCCTCTTTTCTTGAATTCGATTGCACAACAATTGAAATCAAAATTAATTTCTAATAAGAAACATAAAACAATTTATAACAAAGAATAAATTAAAACTAATTACCGCTTCCGTCTTGATTGTTCTCCCCCTTGTAGTTGTCAACAAAGTCCACCACCTCCCAATTTCAATTGGCTTCCCTTTAATATAATTTTGAGTGCAAATCAAAGCATCCATGGTGATAGAAGACAGTGACCTCCTAAATGGGTCCAATATGCGTCTTCAGTGCAACAAACGGACTCTAAGGCTATTGTAGTGATAGAGATGGCCAAGATACTTCAAGCTATATCCCTAATAAAAGGATATTTGATGACATTTATCTTCCACCTACGTAAAACACCAAACTTCTCCATATATGGGTATAACTCTTCTGACAATTATCTTTCTAAGTTTGTTTAGCAGTCTAAATTCTTCTTTTGTATGGGTGTATCACCATATTGCATACCCCACTTACACTTTGTTGCCTTCTCGACATCAGTTAGAGGCGAAGAGGTAGTGGATGATGGAACATCAATACTAACCCACTTGAATGAGGCAAACTCATGATACAACTTAACAATGGTGTCTTAACCCTCAACACAAGTTGATCCGCTCATCATTTCCCACTATTATTTTCCAACTCATACACCATTCCGTCAATCTTGTAAACTGTAATTCAAGTCAAGAACGATAGCATCATATACCAAAACGTTGATTTTATTCAAACCTCTCTAATATTTCTCATGCTTAAGCCTCATCTTCAATGTTATAATATGCAAAGTAGAATCAAAACTTTCACACGTCTTAACTAATTGCTCCTTAACCTCACAAACGTGCTGATGATATTCATTTAATGTGACACATAAAGAACTAGAAATGGTTTAGGTGACATCATAAAGAAGCCTAAAACAACCCAACAAAGACCCTAACATTTTCCCAATCAGCATCTTTGGGCTGCCTTGACCTCCCACATCTTTCCTACTCATCAAAGTGACAAGCATGTTACATATCCTCATCTCCTATGGCATCAAAAGCCTTTCTATATTTTTTGGCCATTTCTAACATTTAAAAAAAAAGTTGAGTTCCATCTTATAAGAATATCAAAGCACAACTCTTACACTGAAGACCCATAACATTAACACATGTTTTAAATTTCTCAAGTCTAGCCAATGAAGACTTAATAAAGCGAACTGCATTTCTTACTTTTGCAATCGACTCAAGAACATATTTTAAACCACTAGTCACAATAAGGTTAAGGACATGTGCACAACACTACACATGTAAAAACTCACCACACAAGATGGACAAGTTTTCCTCTCTAACATCATTATTCAAATACTAAAGTGTGGCATCATTAGAAAAGGCATTATCCATCGTAACTATTAAAATCCACTCCAAACCTCATTCCCTTATTTCAGATTCAACCGCCTTCTCGAATCCCAATCTATCACCTTTGTGATTGATAATTAGACAAAATTTAAGATTTTTTTTTTTGTGCAACTTCCAATCACTATCAACAAAATGTGTAACAAGTCAAGTATGGTTCAAGTTTTGGATTGATCTGCATGTGTTGGCAGTGAGATAAACTCTTTAACTCTTTAATAAATTCTTCAACAAACCTTTCTCAAGCCCATATATTTTACGCACATCTTTCACCACTATGTGGCGATAATGAATGTTAAACCTAAACTCCATGTCCTTAGAGTAGGCTTGGAACCTTTCACCGTCCACAAATTTAAATGGTAACTCATCAAATATGATCATACGATCTAGAGACTTTTAACATCAATTTGAGTCAGATTTCACAAACCCCTTCAATATGTTACTCCCACTACTCTCATCCATTGCCTTGTTAAGTCCCATCTCCAATCAACTTTAGTTTTTATTCTGATTTAGGGTTTAGAACTGAAACCCTAAATGACATTATCATTGAAACCCTAAATCATGTTAGGATTGTAGACTGATGATATTAAGGTTTCAATTGAAACTCTAAATTAGGTTAGGGTTTTAGATTGATCCCCTAACCTAATTCTAACTTGGGATGAGATTCTCAATAGGGTTTTAGATTTCATCCCTTATGTGTATATATATATATATATCTCTACAATAGATTTGGCCTTTTGCGGCCAATTTTTTTCCAGAGACTCAAAACTTACCGTAAATACTTACTTTTACACACAATATTAATGCATCGAAAAAAAATTGATGTAATCATCACTAAAAGCCATTTTTTTCGGCAAAAACATGTTGCTGCAAGTATTCTTGACAAAAAAAGTCAATTTCGACACTTTTTCAATATTTTACGACATTCAATTGCCGCTAATGTTATTGAGTTAAATTCAGTTATTCGCGACGATTTAAACCGCCGCAAAAGTTGAAAATTTAAAACATAAATCTGCTTCCCTTTATTTTTCTCCCCTCCCCTGATACTCTCTCTCTCTCTCTCTCTCTCTCTCTCTCTCTCTCTCTCTCCAGCACGATGCCCTCTTTTTCTTCTTGGAGCTTTTCGCCGCTTGTCCCCGCATCGTCAGCCCGCTATGGCACTGTCTCCGCCTTGTCTAGCCAGTGAGTCTCTCTCCTCTGTATCTCTTTTTCTCGCTCTCCATTCTCTCTCCATCCGCATGTCTCTCCCTTGCTCTCTCTCTCTCTCCCTCCATGATTAAGTTTCCTCACCATCACGCCATCACAGCCTAAGGTATTCTGCCGCCTACTCCAGCTCGGTCTCCAATTGTAAGCTCTCTTTATCTCTCTCCCTCGGTCTCTTCTCTCTCAACTTGAAGGTAAGAGATCCCCTATATTTTCTACATTGTTCGTCTCCCTCTCTTTTTAAAAGATGTTTCTTTTCTATTTCCAAGCCTTATAAACTTGTTGGTTCTGTTTGGTACTGTAGAAATAAATGCTTTTATTTACATGAACCTCACTACTTTGGTGTTTTTCATGTTTACTCCTTTTATGAATTGGACGTGCGGCTCTAAATTATGATGCACTCTACTTGTTTGTTCAAAGTTTGAAAAGAATGCAATTAGACAGATTCTTTACTGGTGATTTTCACTTGAGCTCAAAATGAGTTAGGTTGCATCCTTAAAGTGCATACATAGTACCTGACTTCATGAGTTAAAGTGTCGTAAATGATGCAGTTGTTATCACTCACATTTATGGCTTCATCTAATAACAAAGTGCATACACCTAGAGCATGAGTGGCTTCATCTAATAACAAAGATTTTCGAGTTCTTGAGAATGGCTCGGGTAGTTGCACTCCATATTCACCTACTTTAGTAGAGTAGCCTTTAGTAAGTGAGCTAAAAAATGTGGGAGCATTAGCAAGCTTTGTTCTATTTTGACTTTGATGTCATATTTTTTAAAAGGTAAATCCATCGATTGGGGGGATTTATTGTGGTATGTGCTTTTCATACTCAATTGATTTTTCCTTCATACAACTTCTCTGTTCTTTGTGCTAAGGCCAACTGTGGATGTTTCTAATTTATCGTGATTGTCTGTCTAGGAAGGAAGTATGTCTCGATTCAGTAATTGCCTCTGTTTGCTAAAATTTTGGAGGTTCTGTTTTGCCATGCAAAGTGAGTTTATGTTTGTGTTGAGAAGATACCAACACAAACATAAACATAGGTTGAGGTAAGAGCAATGCACTATGGGAACATCACAAGATTATTGGGAGCTTTAGACTGTTTTTAAGATCATTCTCCTATCATGTCTTTATTCTATGTAGTTAATGATATATTTTGGTTGTTTTTTTTTTTGGACGGATCAAAGTTGTTTGGATAATATTGAGTTGGTGAAATTGGTACCACAGTTTATACATGTTTGTTTGAAATTGTTATATAATGTTTTTCTGAATTTGGATCAAATTTGCATTCATTTTTATGTTTTTAGGCTTATATTACACCATTCTCGGACTCATTCTCATTTCATCGGTTTTATAGTTTGTATTTTTTTTTTTTTTTGTATTTCCAGCAACAAGTGGTGGCCGAAAATTTATATTTTTTTGACCACTTTAGATTATTTCCGGCGAAAACCCTTACGGGAAATAACTATTTGAGACTCTATCCTTCATCACAAATTATCATTTGCGACAATAAATTTTCTGCAAATAAGTATTTTGTGACAACTTATGCATCACATGAGATCCAATTTTGGGGCAAAAATTCAACTTTTGCTGCAAAATATTTTCGCTGCAAAATGTAAGCTTTTGCAACCGATTTTCATTTTGCTGGAAAAAAGACTTGAATTGGCGTTTTACTATCGGTGAACTTGTGACGATAATTGCTTGCCATAAAAATCCTTATTGTGGCCGGAAATTGACTGTTTGCTACGACATGTTGTTGCTGCAATAGGCCATATCTGTTGTAGTACATATATTAGGGTTTCAATTTGAAATCCTAAAATGTACATAACATAAATAATGAGACATCCAAAATTGAAAGTACTAAATTCATAATCCTACTTCACAACATCCATAATTCAATCAATAGAACCCCATCCTCCATTGAACTCAATCCCAATTCATATGGACTCATTTTAAGATAGGCTTTAAGCTGCTTAAAATAGAGAGGCCAGTCGACATGATTTCGATTAGATCGAGATGAGAGACTGAGACGAGAGATGGGGAGAGAGAGTCTTTTTTTTTAACTCTGAAAAACGACATATAAATACACACAAGCGGACATGTGAAATCCAGCAGGCGGATCCAATACCGCACCCACCAGTACTTAAGGGTTGGGTAGCCGACCACCAACCCTATCTAATGATCAACAATTATAAGTACTTTTCCTAAAAGAAGAAGAAACAAACCGCTCGGTCTGGACAATCAGTCTTAGAAAACTTCTATGTTTAAGTTAGTTCCTTTGAGAGGAATAAGATATCAAGGAATTTTACTGGCCTAACAAATTTTTCATTGTTTAACGGTTTAAGTTAGCTCCTTAATTCTGGGTTTCCTCTTTGACTCTACATGATGTGCAATGGCAGCCCACATTCCCAACACTGAAAGTAATTTTACTGACTTAATTTGAAAATTAAATGCAGTTAGAAAAATAACGATAGAATTAGATCATAAACCTTAATAAAAGTTTTACTTTAAAAAAATTAATTTACAAAAAGAAAAGAAAAGAAAAAAAGTTAGTCATGTCAACAATATTATGCCTTAAAGGCTAATGATGGTTGGGTTCTTTTTTAGGGCTAGTTTGGATAGTGTATTCCATTATTATTCATTATTTTATTATTATTTTTAGGTACTTTTCACTACCATTCATAGAATATCTGAAATCACCTCATTACCTAAATACAACCTTAGGCTGGATAATGAGATGAGATGAGATGATTTTAGATGAAAGTTGAATAAAATATTGTTAGAATATTATTTTTAATATTATTATTATTTTAGAATTTGAAAAAATTGAATTGTTTATAATATTTTGTGTAAGAATTTGATAAAGTTGTACTGATAGGATGAGATAAGATGAGATGAAAATAAATCCGTTTCTGTATCCAAACAGAGCCTTAGTCTTTTATTTTTCTTCTCCAACTCCTTTCCCATCTGCGGGTTAGGCTCAATAAATTTCATTGAAAAAAAAAACCAATAATAATTCCTCCTCCTTTTGTCAATGAATTAAGCTTCTCTCATTACTTACATTCTCTCTCTGATTCAGTCCATCTAATGTGGTAAAATGCTGATATTTGCTCAAAACCCAAAAAAAAAAAAAAAAACCAAATAACAATAGCAACTAGAGATGATAAAAACTCCAAATGATCTTTGTAATCGGCAATCTAGCTACTTTATGCAACAAGTAGTTGATTGCTTGGTGGCTGAGACTTCATGGTCAATAGTGATTATCTTTTCTCCACTACAAAGAGTAGTAGTGCTTGGGGCTGATCCATTTGTTTTGGCTTCCAAGCTTTTTTGGCTTGTGATTTCATGGATTTTGGTAATCATATGCATGAATGCTTCCTCCACATTCACCTTCTCCAATGCAGATGTTTCCATGAAACACAAACCTTCTGCCTCGGCAACACTGTTCCCTTCTTCCTCACTCACCTCTCTAGAATGACCCAGATCAGTTTTGTTCCCAACAAGAACAATCACCATGTCTCCACTCCCAAATTGTCTTAGCTCCTGCAGCCATTTCTTCACATTTTCGAATGTTGCTCGCCTTGTTATGTCGTAGACTAACATCGCACCCAGTGCTCCTCGGTAGTATGAACTGGTAATGGCTCTAAACCTATCACAAATAAGATTATTTTGAACCAATGAGAAAAAAAAAAATCTCGGACCAAGTGGCAGTTTAACATGATATCATAAATATTGTTAAGACATATATAAATTAAATTAAATAGTAAAATCTACTCAAACTTTTGAAATAAATGATAATTTTACGTTTTTTAATATTTGTATATCTTGACCAACAAATTAAGAGAAATGACGAATTACAATATTAATGATAGTTGATTTTATCTTTTTAAAAGAATTTCCTAAACTTAGTAATTAAAAACAAGATTATACTGTTAAAGATATAAATAATAAAGAGAATACCATTAAATTTTAATTTTTTAAAAATTATAATGGATCGCACTATAATTATAAGCTTAACATATTAGTATTAATATTAGTATATATTAATATATTATAAGGGTTATAGGATTATAAGTATAATAGTATAATATTAATATCACTATAAATTATAATTATATATACCTAATAGGCTTATAAGCTAATAGAATGATTTAAAAAAAGAAAAAAAAAGTCTGACTGAATGGACTGGACCGATAATTACTGAAACTGGTCCGGAAAATGGTGGACCAAAAAGTTCTGTCCATGGCCGGACCAGACTGACCCATTTACACCCTTAGTTGGCGTGCCGTCTAGTATAAATTTATCTTTTTAAAAAAAAAAAAAAAAAAAAATACATCAATACATTAAAAATTAAAAATTAAATACAAAACGGTGAAAGTGAGTTAGTGGACAACGTGAAGAGATAAATTGCATTTTCCATTTCATTTATAATAGGGGGATGTAGTGGAGGGAAGAAGTATGAATGCCACATGTAATTCTCAAGCTCCTCCAGG
Organism: Pterocarya stenoptera; assembly: GCA_003123785.1. Classification (NCBI taxonomy): domain Eukaryota; kingdom Viridiplantae; phylum Streptophyta; class Magnoliopsida; order Fagales; family Juglandaceae; genus Pterocarya; species Pterocarya stenoptera. Next base: position 54,564 of record QEOT01002783.1, on the reverse strand, counting down.
TGGAGAAGAATGGCAGTGACTCCCGCATGGCAGATGACAAACATGTCACGGCTCCTTGATGGCCGTGCAATGAAAAGAGCATGTTCCTAACCCCAAAGACAAAAAGGAAAGGTAGAAAGAGTAGAATAATAATGGTGTCACAAGTTCACAGGGTGGGATCGATTTGGTGGTGTCTCCTTTTTCTTTCTACTATTTCGGGTGAGAAAAATTAGCCTTTATGAATTATGAATTTGTACAAACTTTCTTTTTGGTTTCTGGGTCCCGCCTCAGTTGGATTTATACATTTTTCATCTTTGATTATCATCATTATATCCTTTGAATACTTTTCGATCACGGATCTGCACCAGCCTTTTCTATTTACTTTTTATCTATTATTAATATTTCGGGTCCGAGATTTTATATAATTACTTTTTTTTAAAAATAATTTAAAGAGATAGTTACAGAATAATATATATAATTTTAAAATATATAAATCTCGTATACATTTATTGTAATGGTATATTCAATTTTTAAAAAGAGTGATGCTACTCTACCACTAGTATGTGTCCACTCTATCTGTCGCCTAGTGTAAATTCTATTTTTTTTTTTACTTTTTTTTCAAATATTTTTTAAACATATTTAAATATTTTTAAAAAATAAAAAAAATATCAATATACTAATAGTCACTTCCTTGATTATTAATTTTTTTAAAAAAATAAATAAATATATGAACAGTCAAAATAAGGAGACAAAATGAAGAGGCATACTAGCATTATTCTTTGAGAAAAATGAGACTCACTATTAAAAAATAGATTTCTTTCATCCGACATTTATCTACTTTTTAAAAAATAGTGCGTGAGTTTTACATACTTTTAAATTGTATAAGTTGTTTATCATAAATTGAGTTATTCAATTCTTAAATTGGTGTAAAGAATACACTATCCACATCATTTAAATTGTAAGATTTAAATTTTAAAATATATATTCATAATTACATTATATTATATATAAATACTTTATTAGATGTGTTATTAATTACTTCGACTTATAAATATAATTTTTCTATGACATATAATTTTTACTTTAATAAGAGTCTACATTATTCTAGGTTTTTCATTGATCTTAGAATTTCTAGTAAATTTTTTACTTATTTTTATTTATTTATTTGAAATAAAACAGTTAATATGGATAAGTTCGAAATCGAGATAAGGGGAAAAAAAAAAAATCAAAAGAGAAAGGTCTTCCTATTTGAATGTTTGTTTCGTCAAGGCTAAGATGACGAGTTCAGACTACTGGACCCGCCTCGGAAACCTACCTTTACAAGCAACTTTACCGAGTTTCTGTTAAAACCACGACGAACCCAAAAGAAAAAAATAAAAATAAAACACAGATATAATTCAATTTTATAGAATATATAATTGTTATATCTATTTGTTTGATCATATATATATATATATCTATATATAATTATATGGATGAAAGTGTGGTTTCAGAGAAGATGATCAAAACCCAGGTCTAAACAATGGATTACAGAGAAAACAAAAAAGCAAGCTGAAGAAATTAAAGAAATGAATTACTAACCTTTCTTGGCCAGCAGTATCCCATATCTGAGCCTTGATCAGCTTGTCTCCAACCTTTATATTCCTGTAAGCAAATTCCACACCTATTGTGGGCTTTGAATCTAACCTGAATTCATCTTTTGCAAATCTTGAGAGAAGGTTTGATTTCCCAACACCAGAATCTCCAGTAAGAACAGCTTTAAACAGATAATCACACTCTTCATCAAATGAATCAGCCATGGAGATGATGGATGGATGATGATGATGATGATCTTATAAAGTTCTTCTTCTTCCTTTGCTCTGATCAATCTCTCCAGCCGAAGAAATTATATATGAACAAGCTGCTAGGAAAGATCAGTTCTTTCTTGAAGAAGATCAAGATGAAGAAAATTATACAAAGAAAACAGAAAATGTTTTTGAGTCAAATCAGGTACTTTATAGCAGTTTCTTTGGCATTGTTTTTGGAGGGTACTGAGTATTTACATGTGAAAACATTGAGAAACGACATCATGGCTGTTTTCTGATGCTGTCAAGATCTGTGGGTGTCGTTAGCAAATAAGCCAAATCCAGCTAATTAAACTTGATCTTGGGATAACCCTATCCCCGAATTAACTTAAAAGCAAAGCCCCACTTATATTACTCCCAACTGTTCTTCTAATGCCCCTTTAATGAAGTATCTTAATTTTCAAATCCTGATGTGGCAAAACCTGATTGGTCATTCCTCTCGTCATTCTGACCGATGATTAGCTTGTTCCAAAGCAAAGTTTTTTTGTTGCTTAAAGCTTGTGTATTAGTGGTCAGAGATCATCATTCCAAATTCTCTCCTCTAGCTTTCAATTTTTATAACTGGTTGTAACCGTATGTTAGTCGTTTAGATTCCCTTTCCATTAGGAAAACTTGGACATTTTTGGGTAGATAAAAAATTATTACGGTTTGATTTGAATTATATGGATTAAATAAAAGAGATAAACATATAAAATAAATCTTATAATAAGCAATTAATATTGATCTAAAAGTCACATAATTAAACAGCAATCCATTTAAAAAAAAAAAAAAGAATTAAATAGAAATCAACCCTATAATGTGTTTATTTGTTTCGTTTATTTTTGCAAATGAGATAAGTTGAGATTAAAGTTAAAAGTTAAATAAAATATTATTAGAATATATATTTTTAATTTTTTTTAAGATTTGAAAAAGTTGAATTATTTATTTTATTTTTTATGAAAATTTAAAAAAATTATAATGATTAGATGAGATCATGAAATAAGTTTAGAGGAGTTGAACGAGTCCTAAATCTCATCTTAAGTCCTTAAATTTGGGTTAAAAATAAGTTTAGAGGAGTTGAACGAGTCCTAAATCTCATCTTAAGTCCTTAAATTTGGGTTAAAAATAAATATTATTGGATTTATATCATAATATTATAATACTTTATTGATAACTCCACACCTTTCTTGAAAACAATGTAGGTTCTCACCGTTCATTCTAATTGATATATATTATTTACTATAATAAGTGAATATGTAATTGTGAATAATAATTTTTATTATTTTTCCGTTAACTTTTATTGTTTTTCTGTTATGTCCGTTAAGTTATGTTTTACCAAAAGGCTTTTAAGACCCTTGACCATTTGACGTGTAGCTCCCTTGTAAAATTTAATTAAGGATTCTGTTTTACAAAAAGATCCTTAATAATCCCGTGGCACACATGAATTAACGTTTCTTTTTTATATCATTTTTGTTCTGACAGTGTACTCATTTTCCTTTCTTTTTGTTTCAATTTTTTTAAATAAAAAAAATTAAAATGACTTTACTCTTTAGAATAGAAACGCTTTAGAGCATTCTTATGGTAAAATTCAACTTTAAGTAAATTTAACTAACTAATAAAATACTTAAAACAATCAATATATAATATTAATTATTAATTTAATTAGAATATAATTATTATTAATATTTTAATTAGTAGAACTATAAAGTGTGACAAAAATTAAAATTAAAAAAATTATTAAATTAATAATATTTTATTATTATATAGAGAGTAAATAGATAATCTAATATGGATATAGATCAATGCTCATACTTTACTGTGATTTAGATTTTTTTTTAATCTTGATTTTTTTGCCTTTCTTTAACCTTATATTTTCTTTTTCTAGAAAAATAAGCTACTGACATTTTTATTTTTATTTAAATCATTATGTAAAGTGCACTCCGAAGCTAACACATCCGGGATCGTTGCCTAATATATAATATGAGCAATGCTAGATACAGTCTAGAATATATAAGTCTCACACATTCATTTTGAAAAAAAGTGAGATCCATAATACTTTCACGATAGAATAACAAAATTAATAAATTATATATTAATTAATGTAAAACTTCCACGTACGTAGAATATTTCCTCATAGTACTTAAAACCAAAGGAGTGCTAGCTAGCTAGGCTAGCTATTTTGGGCTGATGGAAAGCACACTAATATCTTTCACGAAATTGGTTAAACTCCCCCAAAAAATTAATAAAAGATAGGCCCTTTGGATCGATCATGACCTTTTATTGGTGGACCTGGTCCTAATTATCGAAGCATGCTTCTTCTTTTTTTTTTTTTTTTTTAATCAAAGCATGCATGCTGATATGGCCACGAAATAATATACTCCAACTAAAGCCATATTGTTAGGAACAAATCGAATGAAGACTAGTACCCTTTTAATAATTACCTAAAAAGAAAAAGAAAAAGAAAAAGAAAAATAATAAAGCATATAGTCTTCCAGCCAAAGAAATACAAATAATAAATTTCATCGAAGTTCATGAGATTATAAAATTGATCTGATTGGTCCTTTTTATTGAGATTTGATCTCATGTATACACTACAAAAAAATTACTTATTAGCTGTCAATTATTTCTTGCTAAACTGACTATTTTATGTCAAATGAGTATATTCTCGTCATAAACAATCATTTTCGTCGTAAATAACTCATCCCAAATTATAATCAATTTTCTTCTAGTGATATATATCTACTCTATTATAATAAGTGATTATCTAACTGTGAATAGTAATTTTTGTTATTTTTATGTTAACTTTTCTTGTTTTTTCATTAAGTCCGTTAAGTCATGTTTTACCAAAAGGCCTTTAAGACCCTTGACCATTAGACGTATAGCTCTCTTGTATAATTTAATGAAGAATCATGTTTTACCAAAATGTCCTTAAGACCCTTGACCATTTGACGTGTAACTCCCTTGTAAAATTTAATGAAAGATCATGTTTTACGAAAAGACTCTTAATAGCCTCACGGCACACATAAATGGACATCTCTTTTTCATGTCCTTTTTGTTCTGACAGTATACTCATTTGCCTTTCTTTTTGTTTCAATTTTTTTAAATAAAAAATTAAAATGACTTTACTCTTTAGAACAGAAACGCTTTAGAATATTCTCATAGTAAAATTCAATTTTAAGTAAATTTAATTAACTAATAAAATACTTAAAACAATCAATATATAATATTAATTATTAATTTAATTAGAATATAATTATTATTAATATTTTAATTAGTAGAACTATAAAATGTGATAAAATTAAAAATTAAAAAAATTATTAAATTAATAATATTTTATTATTATATAGAGAATAAATTGATAATCCAATATAGATGCAAACTAATACTTATACTTTATTGAAATTTAGATTTTTTTACCTTTCTTTAACCTTGTATTTTCTTTTTCCAGACAAATAAGCTACTGATTTTTTTATTTTTTATTTATTTATTTAAATCATTATGTCAAGTGCACCCTGAGACTAACGCATCCGGCACCGTTGTCTAGTATATATATTTATATAGACACACACAAGGGAACAATTTGGCATGACATACCAAATTACAAGCTTTGTAAGTTGCATTTCTTACCAGTCTAAAAACAGGTGGTTGGTATGCAACTTGTGTGTGAAGCTGGTATGAGCTTGAAAATCAATTAAGTATATAATAAAAAATCAAGAACTATCCCTAGATAGCTTTATGATCTAGCAAATAGAAATCAAGGTCTAATCTACTTTTATGGTTGGCACATTGTAGTCTCATAATTATTCTCCAAAAAAGGAGTCCCATTGTTAGTTGAGATCTTAATCAATCTTTATAATCCTAAGAAACTGATTTTTCAGGAAATTTTTATATAGTTGGATGGAAAATGAATCATGGTTGACAGAAGATGAGATATATAATAAGGATGTACTACCCCATTTGAACCCACCTACTTTTGAATGGACTTCCTACACCCCATAAATTTCAAAACCCACATATATATATATATATATATATATGAATATGGGTGTAAAAAAAAACCGGTAAATCGGACCGGACTGGACTGAATCGGTAGGTTAGGTTTGGTACCGAGTTTGGTTTGATCCGGTACCGGTTTTATTTTTTTAAAAAACTGGTCAAATCGGTCCGGTTCCCCTTTTTCCTTTTCTAAAACTGAACTAGACTGGTTCATATATATATTTTAATTTTTTCTATTGGATATAATTTTTATATATATTATATATAAAATAGTTTTGTATTATATGATAAATTACTAATTAATATAATATTAAATTTTAAAATCTGATATTACTATAGTCTATAACACAATTATAATATATATTATAATATACTATAATATATTATCACTATAGTATTATATACTATTATATATATTATATAATATAGTATATAGTATATTAAAACCGAAAAATCAGACTGAACCGGACTGGAACCAGTAAAACTGGAAGTATCGATTTAGGGGGTAACCGGTGCAGAATCGGTACGAAAATGCAAAACCGGTGCATACCGGTTCGATTATAAATTTTGTCGAAAACCGAACTGGTTACACCCCTATATATAAACATGTACATGTTAATTTCTCATCATTAAATAGGTTATGGTGCAATTTAATAATTAGATACATAAATGATTTGTTTTACATCATCAATGTAAGAAATTTATTTAAATAAATGTAATTCCAAGCTGCCAAAATGCATGATCCAATTTCGAAAGGTCTCGCGCTGTGTCACAAAAATTTCGAAAGGTAACAACAAAATTTATAGTAGATAATGCCATTCAAAATGTAATATATTTGTCTGAATTATTAGAAATAAAGCTGTAGGATATTTGAAATTACAAGAAAAGGGAAAAAGAATTTATGGGAAGGTATATATGGTCGACTATTAGACAGGCCCAATGACTCAAAGTAAAAGGCCCATGCATATAATGGGTCCAACGAATCTAGAAATTTGCAGGAACACCAAGCACTCGCCAACACACGATCGTATCACCCCTGAATAAGATTACTATGGTAACTAACCTTAATAGTAGATATATGTCCCTACGGAAATGGCGAGATATTCGGGGGTATTAATCTCCGATATGTCAACCCGTCCCTTCCGGGATCATATATTCGGGTTTTAATCTCCGATATGTCAATCGGAAGGGATCATATCCGGAGAATGTGGCGATCAGGACCCTGAGATTTGGGGAAAATAAACTATCCTTATCAGCAATCAGTTCACCCCTATATGAGGGACCAATACCAGTAGTCCCAGGTACAATTCCAGACTCCCTACTACTGAGAAATATACTCATATTATTGACTTGGGTAACGAATGTGCACTAGGTACACTGGACCTCCCTTTTTCCTTACTGCATGCAGGCTGTTGGTTGAAGTGAGTTGGCGGTGAAACACGTCTTCAACGATTACATTCCACTTATATAATATGTTCTACAAAGGGGAACATGAGCGACGCATGACTAGATCTCTACGTACACACCATGGTAGCTTTGGAACTCTGGCTTCTTTTATAACTTTACTTACGAACGAACGAACTACTCGATCCACTTCTCTAGAATAGCAATGATAAACTCCTCAATGATATGACAAAAAAATGGCCATGATAGTTTAACAAAGGAGAGAAAAGTGCCAATGCTTTAAGTCAAGATGTCTATAAATAAGGTTTTCTCTATAGAAAGACGATAAATACTTCTTTTGTGGCCTTTCTCTATGAAAAAAATCTTTTACATTATTAATGTTGTATATATAGATAAGGTCCTAATATTCTTTCCTTATATATTTTGAACTATTTTTCTCATTTGAATCATCCCTAACTTGACCATAGTTAATTACAACTCAAGTGACTCATTTTAATTTGATCCTGAAAAAAAATACTGTAAATACAAAAGTTTGACTAGGACTAGGTGACTAAATGATAGAGTTTATCCTATTATTATATTTATATTTTTGGATGAATGTAAAATAATTATTGACTTTGTCTATAATAACATTGAGTTTATTTAGAAGTCTTAGAGGTTGTTTAGATAAGTCAGTTATATGAAAATCGAGTCCATAAGGATCTGCACTTATCCAGAACAAAAGATTGAACTGAAATTAGAAGCTGCAGTGAAATCGAGTATACTAATTTCACTTCTTTTTGTGATGAACAGGACATATATCAAGAATTTTTTGCACCTATCACTTCATAACAAAATAGAGTGGTGGAAAGGAAAAATAGAGTGATTCAAGAAATGGCTCGAACTATGTTAAGCAACAAGAAGATGGCCCTACATTTTTGGGGAGAAGCTGTAAACACAACAAATCACATTTTGAATCGAGTAGTCCTAAGACCCTACACCAAACATACTCCTTATGGTTTGTGGAAAAATAAAAAAACCCACGGTAAAATACTTTAGAGTCTTTGGTAGCAAATGTTACATCTTAAGAGACCGAGAAAACACTCATAAATTTGAGAGCAAGAGTGATGAATGAGTGTTTATTGGTTATTCTTCAAATAGTAAGGCCTAAAGAGTTTACAACTTATGCACTAAATCTATTATGGAATTAATTAATGTGGTTGTGGATGATGTTTCAGCCAAGACTACTATGAGAGAACTTGAAACTATGAAGGAGTTGGTGCAAGCTAGTGAAGAGGACTCACAAGTGCAAGATGAAGAAGATCACATTGAAAAAACACCACAAAATTCACAAGTCAAAGAACCCTCTTCAAGAGTTATTCAAAATCATCCAAAGGAGAATATGCTTGGTGAGCTAGATGAAGGTATGAGACTTAGAAAAATAGTACTAAATCAGGTTTCTTTTGTGTGTTATTTGTCACAGGTTGAACCCAAGAAAGTTGAGGAAGCATTGAAAGATGAAAGTTGGGTCAATGCCATGCATGAAGGACTCCATCAATTCACTAGAAATGATGTATAGGAGTTTTTCCCTAGACTAGAAAATTACAACATTATTGGGACTAAATGGATCTTCAAAAACAAGTCCAATGAGCATGGAACTGATGTGAAAATAAAGCAAGGCTGGTTGCACAAGGATACACTCAAGTAGAAGGGATCGATTTTGATGAAACATTTGCCCCCGTAGCTCGTCTGGAATCTGTCCGCATTCTCCTTGCATTTGCTTTTCATCTAGACTTCAAATTATATCAAATGGATGTCAAGAGTGACTTCCTAAATGGTCTACTACAAGAAGAGGTATATGTTAAATAACCTAAAGGGTTTATTAATCACCTCTATCCTGAATATATGTACAGCTTAAATAAGGCCTTTATGGATTGAAACAAGCACCTCGTGCTTGGTATGAAAGATTAACAGCCTATTTGCTTGATCATGGTTTCATTAGAGGACAAGCTGATAGAACTCTTTTCATAAGAAGATCATGGTTTCATTAGACAAACGGGTTGTTTGTCTGGTCAAGTAAGAAAGTCAATACAAAGGTTTTGTAATTGAGAACTTATTTGTAATTTGATTTTCAAATAATAAAATTGTTTTTTCTGGGTTTGGCTACCCTTTAGGGTTTTACCTTTGAGGAATTCTTTAAAGGGTTTCTCTTCGTAACCAATCGTTGTGTTATGCAAATATAGTTATTTAATTCAAGGACTTTGATTACTTAAACAATCACAAGATTGAGAACTAACCAAATTGTTCAAGTGAATTGGTACGTTATTTTGTGCTTACACAAGGGTACATTGGGAACTTCAAAGAAGAGTTTGAATGGAAAACTGCTATTGCTGCGAAGATTTAGTGTCAGGTGTCAACATCCCGTCAGAAGAGTCCCTCACGACAGAGTCCCTCCGTTAGCAAAATCTTACTGCAATACAAACTAATTTCAGATTATTTATTTAAGGGATCCGATTGGATAAGATGATTAAAGATTTTGGCTTGGAGATATTGGAGAGTATATTCAGAGTACTTATGTGTGAGAAGATTCTCTTGAGAATTTCCTAGTTATTTTTATCTCTTCAAGTGTCATTGTGCTCCATGTTGGAAATTGAGTAATCGTAATTCAGTCACTGAAGGTTCAGGAGAAAAGCCAATATTTGAAGATCGTTAGAAGTTCTAGCTGCTATTGCGGTAGAGTCAAACATGTTGTTTGTCGTGTCAATTGACAAAGGTTTTGTAATTGAGACTTGCTTGTAATTGATTATCAAATAATAAAATTAACTTTTCTGGGTTTCGCTGCCCCATGGGGTTTTACTTTTAAAGATTTCTTTAAAGGGTTTCCATTCGTTACCAAAATTGGTGTTAAAAAATTTATTTTCTTTATGTTATTGCTTTATTATTAAATAATCGCGTGATTGATGACTAATGAATTTTTTGAGTGAATTGGTATATAGTACCGTTACTATACTGGGACATTTGGGTAATCTTAATTGGCATTAGAGCGTGGTTCACTCATCCGAGTGTGATCCATGCCCTTGTAGATCATAACGTCATCGTTGATAGCCTCGCCACACTTTGATGGGGAAAACTATGCGTATTGGAAAGTTCATATGAGAGCTTCCTCAAGTCGTTGGATGAATGTGTGTGGTATGGAGTTAAACGAGGATGGACTAAACTAGAGACAACTCTTGATACTTGGACCAGAGATGATATTAACAACTGTAACTAGAATGGCAAAGGACTTAATGTTATATTCATGGCTGTATCTCCTGAAGAATTTAAAAGAATTTTCATGTGTGAGGTTGCTAATGAAGCATGAGATATTTTGGAGGTTACACATGAAGGGACAAGAATTGTAAAAATTCAAAATTACAATTGCTAACCTCAAAACTTGAAGAGATTAAGATGCTGGAAGATGAGAGTTTTAATGATTTCTATGCTAAACTTAACGATATTGTAAATTTCTGGTTTAATCTTAGAGAAAAGGTGGAAGACTCTAGAGTTGTGAAGAAGATTTTAAGGTCCCTGCCTGAAAGATTTAATCCAAAGGTGACTGTCATTCAGGAAAGTAAGGATTTGGATGCTAGCAAGGTTGAAGAACTGGTCGATTCTTTACAAATATATGAGTCATCACTTCCTCAAACAAGAAAATGTAAGTCTATTGCTTCAAAAATTGTGAAAGATGATCGAGAAGATTTTTCTGATAAAGAAAATCTAAACGATGAGGATATAACTCTCATTGCAAGGAAATTAAGAAAATAAAGCTAGTGGAAAGCAAAAACGAGGTAAGAAATTTCTTGCTAAGAAGAAAGATTCTGACAAATGGAATAAAGAAAAATCTTAGGAAAAAGACAAAGTGAAGTGCCATGAATGTTGAGGATATGGTTACATAAGATTTGAATGCCCAAACTTTAAGAAAAAAAAGGGAAAATCACTAAATGTCACACTGAGTGATAGTTTAGAATCTGAAACTTCTAGTTCATCGTCTGATGTTGAAAATTATTTTATGGCTTTTTCCACTGTTGTTGGTGATTTTCCTGAAATTGTGCTATCAAAATCTGAGAGTGAATATGAAAGCAGTGGCTTGGATATAACTCTTGTTGATGCTGACCATGAGCTGAGTATATAGGAAGCTTATAATGATTTATGTGAAGAAGTGGTCAAGCTAAAAAAACTTAATAAGAAGCTGTACAACAAACTTACAGCCGTGAAGAATGAGAAGAATAATCTTTCGGAAGCACTGAAAATTTCTAAAGTTGAAATATCGAGGTTGAAGGCTCAAAAGGATGCACTAGAAAGAGAACTTAAGAATTCTCAAGAGTGCTAACAAAAATATGCAACTCAGAAATTGGATGAGATGTTGAGCTTTCAAAAGTCTAGTTGTGATCGTACTGGACTGGTGTACACAACTTCCCAAGGCAAAGGACCTCTAGCCTCATCATCCGCTGCCTCTACCTCTAAGGGTATTGTCTTTGTTAAAGGAAGCCAAGTTGTGGATGCTCCAAATGAAGTCGTGTCAAAATCAAATCACTCTAAAAAGTCTCATGAAAGACCAACCTCAAAGAAGCTAAATCGAGGTAAGTTTGAAAATAAGTTTGCTCCTATTTGTCATCATTATCGTATTTCTAGCCATATAAGGCCATATTGCTTTAATTTGAGCAAAGTGCAGAAATATGGAGGTGAAAGAAAATCAAAAAAGAAGGGAAAGACTCTAGAAAATTAGGTTGAAGAGTTAAGTCATCAAATAACCTCCATAAGTCACAAGCTTGGTGAACTATCAGAATTTTGTCTTCACAACAAAAAAAATATCATACAAAATGGTGTTGATGAAAAGAATATGTCAGAACTCAAAGAAAAATGGTTGGTCAAAGAGGATGTGGTATGTCTAGTTGCTCACACAACCTTTAAATCGATGGATAATTATCTTTGGTACCTGGACAACGCATGCTCAAGACATATGTCTGCAGACAAGGCCTTATTCAAGAAGATTGAATAGACTAGTGGAGGCACCATGACCTTTGGAGATGGTAGCAATTCCATTGTTGAAGGGAAATAGAGTATTGAAATATCTAGACTACTTATTCTTCATAATGTTTTATTAAAGCTAAGTTGCTTAGCATTAGCCAATTTTGTGATGATGATCTCTCTGTGCAATTTTTAAAGGATGAGTGCTATTTTCAAAGGATGAGTGTAATGGATTCTAAAGGGCATTTGAACATTAGACAATTGCTATGGAGTGTCCTCAATATCAAATTTGAGTTGTCATAGAGTTTTATTGTATGAAGCCGAGCTGTGGCATCAACGACTTCACCATATCAACTTTAGAGACTTGTCAAAAATTTCAAAAAGGGAAGTTGTTGCTGGGTTGCCTAAGTCTCTTAAAGCCAAGAAGATGGTTTGTGGATCATGCCAAGAGGGAAAACAAACAAGAGCTCTGCACAAGAAAGTTTTTGATATTCTCACCTCTCGGCCACTTGAGCTGCTTCACATGGATTTGATGGGTCCAACACAAACCGAAAGCCTAGGCTGAAAGAATTACATTATGGTTGTTGTGGATGATTTTTCCAAATTTAAATGGACTATCATTTTAAGAGAAAAATTCGAAGCATTTGACCTTACCAAGAATTAGAGAAGGATCTTTCTATCTCTAGAATTAGTAGTGATCACGGTAAAGAATTTAAGAATACTAATTTTTCCTCTTTTTGTGATGAACGAGCATTCATCAAGAATTCCACCACTCCATTTTGTTGTGGAGTGGTGGAAAGGAAAAAAAAGATCTATTCAAGAAATGGCACGAACCATGTTGAGAAGCAAAAGATAGCTTTATATTTATGGGGAGAAGTTGTGAATACGGCGAGTCACATTTTGAATAGAGTTTGTCTAAGGCCCGACACCAAACATACTCCTTATGGTTTGTGGAAGAATAGAAAGCCCACTATCAAGTATTTCAGATTTTTCGATAGCAAATGCTACATCTTGCGAGATCGTGAAAACTTACATAAGGTTGATAGCAAGACTGATGGAGTGTTCCTTGGATATTCTTCAAATAGCAAGGCTTATAGAGTCGACAACCTGCAGGCAAAAACAATCATGGAATTTGTCAATGTAGTTGTAGATGATGTTTTAGCTGAGACTACCAAAAGAGAACTTAAAAACTTGAAAGAGATAGTTCAAGCTGTTGAAGAGGATTCACAAGAGTAAAATGATGAAGACCACATGGAGCAAACATCTCAAAACTCTCCTCCTCCATAGGACAAAAAACCTTCTTCAAGGGTTACTCACAACCATCCAAGAGAGAATATTCTTGATTAGCTAGATGAAGGTACAAGACTTAGAAAAAGAGTTCTAAATCAAGTTTCTTTTATGTATTATTTGTCGTAGGTTGAACCCAAGAAAGTTGAGGAAGCTTTGAATGATGAAAGTTAGGTTAATGTCATACATGAAGAATTCCATCAATTCACAAGGAACGATGTGTGGGAGTTAGTTCTTAGACCTAAAAATTACAACATTATTGAAACCAAGTGGATCTTCAAGAACAAGTTCGGTGAGCATGGCACCATTGTGAGAAACAAAGCAAGGCTAGTTGCACAAGGCTACACACAAGTGGATGGGATGGATTTTGATGAAACTTTTGTCCCGAGTTGCTCGTCTAGAATCTGTTTGCATACTTCTTGCCATTGCTTGCCATTTAAATTTCAAGTCATATTAAATGGATGTCAAGAGTGCATTTTTGAATGGACTTCTAGAAGAAGAGGTATATGTTAAACAATCCAAAGGCTTCATTAATCACCTCTACCCTAATCATGTTTACAGGTTAAAGAAAGCACTCTATGGATTGAAACAAGCACCTTGTACTTGGTATGAAAGATTGACAACTTACTTACTCGAACATGGTTTCACTAGAGGACAAGCTGATAGGACTCTTTTCATCAGGAAATCAGGTAAGCAACTACTCATTGCTCAAATTTATGTTGATGATATTGTGTTTGGAGCAACACTTGATTCTCTTTCAAATGATGTTATTAGTGAAATGAAATCTGAGTTTGAAATGAGCATGATTGGTGAGTTAATTTTCTTCTTTCTGCATCCAAGTAATACAAACTAAAGAAGGAATTTTTATCTCACAATCTAAGTATGCTAGAGCGCTTGTTAAGAAGTTTGGGATGGAAGGAAAGAGTCATGCTCATACTCCTATGAGCATGATAAGTGTGATTTTTGTGTGATTTTTATTACTCTTTTATTTATGAAAATTGTTAGTTTTCATTTAATTCTATTGATTTTTTTTTATTTCTATATATTTTTCTTTATTTTCTTGGATTTGAAGGAATGAGAAGATTTAGTGCAAAAGGAGGTCATTTTGATACAAAAGTAGAGATTACGGATCCAGACAGAAGAGAGCCGATGAGAGTTGGGCAAGGAGCCTTGTCCCATGGGCAGCAAAGAGATTTCTCTCGCCCAAAGGTGAGGAGACTCGCAACTAGAAGGCGCGAAGACTTGGCCACAAGGCTCTGGGCGACTAGATTCGGCTACTAGTCTAAACGACCAACTTAAAAGACCAACCTAAACGACATATTGGGCAACAACAAGACAAAAGGCGATCAACTTTACTGCTTGGTAGGTTGGCGAGAGAGTTCTATCATCCCGATCAGGAGTCTTCCCACTTAGTAGGCGGGGAGACCAGTTATATTCAGATCACACGGTATGTACCCGGTGGGATAATTCCTCCCGACCGGGATCAATCTGCTGCTGACCACTAAATCCGAGTTTTGCAATCAATCTATTGGTGACCAAATCCATCAAAGTTCCGCAATTCAAGCCGCATATCACTGAATCTTCCATTTTAGATAATCTTATTATTTTTGGAATAATTTCTTTTATGTTAACATTTATCTTTAAAAACTATTTTCCATATTTTAAAGCTAGATTGTAGCCATATTTATCTTGTTTCCAGATTTAAATTTTGACATCTATTTAATCTCAACTTGTGGGATGAATAGGGGTTCAAGAGTTTGAATCTGGAGTTTTTGAGTTTTAGAGAGTCTAAGTTTAGGTTTCGATAGTTCAGAGTTTATTATTTGAGTTTCTTTCAAGGAGGCAAATCTGAGGGAGCAGAGGCGAGAGCCGCAAGCTTCATCAACTGACTCCAAAAAAGAACACCAGTTTCAGTGTTTTTCTTTTTAATTTTATTATGAACTAATTTTATTTTCTAGAGCTTTGATATAGCCTAGCATTGAACACACGATTTATATTCTAAGTTATTTTACTTTCAATATTTTCATGCTTGAGTGTTTATTCCTTATTCTTAATGCTTGCAATTTTCTAGCTAACTATTGTTCGATCTATTGAATTGCAATGAGACCGAGAGGTGATTTGTGATTAAAGCTTTAGGATTAAGCACCATTAGTTGAACGAAAGTAGAGATACTTTGCCGCGATTAGTGTGATTTTCAAGATAAATCCAAAGAACTTAATGAGTCTCCACTTAGTTAAATTCACATAGATATATGGAGTTATTAGTTGGAGATATTTTTGATATTGTTTGAGAGAAAATATTGAATAGTTAAAGGATTTTTATCATCAACTTGGGATAATTGGAATTCTATAACAAGGAAGAATAAATTGTGTGAGATTTGTTAGGTGAAATCAAACGCTCTAGATCTATTCTCATTATCTTTAAAATCTTAATTTTAATGTTCTTTTCTTCAGTTTAATTTAGGTAATCCATTCTTAAAATTTCGGTTTTCCAAATAGTAATTAATTTAGTCAGTTTCAATACTCAATAGCATAATTTTTTCCTGTGGGTTTGATATCCTTTTTCTTTAAAACACTTTACTACTTGTTACGATTCTGTGCACTTGCAGAGATATTTTCATACGAACAAGTTTTTGGCGCTGTTGCTGGGGATTAGTTATTTGTTATTGATATTGATACTAGCTAGATTTTTACTACTTTAGATTTTATTTTATTTTATTTTAAAAAAATTTGGTTTAAATTAGATCTCAGTTTGGTTTTTCTTTTTAGGAATCAAAAGTGCATGCCCCGATCTAAATCATTAGAGCATACACCTTTCGATCATGAGATTGAAAGAATCTTACGTCGGATCAATAAAGAGAAAAAGAAAGAAGTTGCCGCATCCAAATTTAATATGGCCAACCAGGAGCACAAGGCGTTAAGAGACTATGCTATGCCCTATGTCAATGGGGCGACATCTAGTATAAGGTGGCCAGCTATACAAGCCAATAACTTCGAGATCAAGTCGTTCATCATTCAAATGATTCAACAAACTGTCCAGTTTGGGGGCTGTCACAAGAGGATCCTAATGTCCATATTGCAAATTTCTTAGAAATTTGTGATACTTTTAAACACAATGGAGTGACGGATGATGCGATCCGATTGAGACTTTTTCCTTTCTCACTTAGGGAAAAAGCAAAAACTTGGTTGAACTCTTTTCCGCTCGACATCATCACCACTTGGGAGGAGTTGGTACAAAAATTCTTAGCAAAAATATTTCCTTCCGGCCAAGATAGCGAAGTTAAGGAATGATATCACTACCTTCACCCAATTTAAGGGTGAATCATTATATGAGGCATGGGAGAGGTACAAGGATGTATTGCGCAAATGTCCACATCATGACCTCCCAGCCTGGCTTCAAGTATAGACATTTTACAATGGTTTGGGACCCACAAATCTATCTATGGTTGATGCAGCCGCAGGAGGAGCATTAATGAGTAAGACCCCTGAAGCCGCATTTGAATTTCTGGAAGAGTTGGTGTCTAACAACTATCAGTGGGCCACAGAGAGAGCAATGCCAAAGAAGGTGGCCATCGTCATTGAGCTTGACTCTATATCCACAATTGCGGCCCAGTTGGGAAATATATCCAAACAACTAGGTACAATGAACGTTAATGCTATTCAAACTAATGTTGTTTGTGATCATTGCGCAGGAAATCATTCAAGTGTAGATTGACAAGTGGGGAATCCTTTTGCCTAACCGAGTTATGAACAAACCTATTAGATGTCAAATTTCCAACGTCAAAACAATCCTTATTCAAACACGTTCAATCTCGGATGGAGAAATCACCCTAACTTTTTATGGAGAAATAACCAAGTGCCGGCTAGACCACCTCAACAGTTTCCATAGCAAGAGAAGAAGCTGACACTTGAAGATATGCTTATGCAGTACATGCAAAAGAATGATATGGTGATCCAAAACAACTCGGCTTCAATCCGCAATCTTGAGGCACAAATCGGTCAGCTCTCAAACACGCTTACCGAGAGGACAACAACACTATGACCAATCCGAAGGAACATGTCAAAGCCATAACATTGAGAAGTGGGCAGACATATGACCAGCCTCAAACAGTAAATATCAAGCAAGATGCAGAAGCTACCGAAAATGTAGAGTTCCAGTAGGAGGAAATCGAGTACGAGGTGAAAGAAGCAGAGCATGATGCGACCGACCAGTAAGCTGAGAAGACTAAAGAGAATAAAGGAGTTGCAAAACCCAAGAAATCCAGGGAGTTTATTTTTGAAACTTATTCTCCTTCAATTTATGATCCACCAATTCCTTTTCCGCAAAGATTAAGAAAAAAATAAGATTGATAATCAATTTTCTAAATTTCTAAGTATATTTAAGCAACTGCATATTAATATTCCTCTCATTGAAGCTTTAGAGAAAATGCCTAATTATGCAGAATTTTTGAAAGATATATTATCAAACAAGAGGAAATTGGAGGAGCATGAGATTGTAATGCTGACCGAGGAGAGTAGTGCAATTTCACAAAAGAAGCTGCCGCCTAAGTTGAATGATCCGGAGAGTTTCACGATCCCTTGCATGATAGGAAATTCATATTTGATAAGTTTTATGTGACTTAGAAGCAAGTGTTAATCTAATATCGCTCTCTGTTTTTAGGAAACTAGGTCTTGGAGAAGCAAACCCGACTACCATCTCTCTACAGTTGGTGGACATATCTATTCAATACCCGAGAGGACTCATTGAGGACATACTGGTGAAAGTTGATAAGTTCATCTTCCCGGCCGACTTGTACTCGATATGGAGGAGGACGAGGAGATTCCTTTGATACTGGGCCGACCTTTCATTGCGATGGGGAGAGCCTTAATTGATGTCTAGCAATGGAAACTCATTTTGAGGGTCGGCAAGGAGTAGGTCACTTTTGACGTATTTAAATTTATGGAATTCCCTACCGAGGTACATTCTTGTTTTCAAATAAGCAACCGAGATGTGGTCATGGCCGACGAGACTTATGGTGCTAAATTTCCAAAGCTACCACTTGAGGTATGTCTTACTCACTTTACATCTATTGAATCCAAAGAGGAAGAGGTTACGGAGTGTGATACTCTTTCAATAAAACCGAAAGTGGAAGAGGTAAACTCATCTTAGCCGACATTTCCAAGTAAGGAACCACACAAGCCTGAACTCAATCTGCTTCCATCAAATTTAAGGTACGCTTTCTTAGGCCAGAACTCCACTTTTCCAATTATTATTAACAGTTCTTTGAGTGATGCAGAGGAAGAGAAGTTGTTGAGGAGGAGATGAAGAGCATATTATTTTTGGGAGGAACCTTTTCTATATCGGCACTATGTGGACCACATAATCAGGAGATGTGTGCATGAGGAAGAGATGGAGAGCATAATCAGACACTGCCACTCATTGGAAGCGGGCAACCACTTTGGTGGAGCAAAAACAATAGCGAAAGTTTTACAATGCGGCTTTTATTGGCCGACTATTTTTAAAGACTTTTTTAATTTTGTTAATTTATGTGGTCATTGCCAAAGGGTTGGCAACATTTCTAGGAAACATGAGATGCCTTTAAACAATATTTTAGTGATTGAATTATTTGATGTTTTGGGTATAGATTTCATGGGTCCTTTTCCATCCTCATATTCTAATAAATTTATTTTCGTTGTTGTAGATTATGTCTCCAAATGGGTGGAATCGGTTGCCTTACCAACCAATGATGCGGGGGTCGTAATGAATTTCCTGTGGAATAACATCTTTTCCCAATTTGGCACTCCGAGGGCCATAATCAGTGATGGCGGGAAGCATTTTTGCAATCGCCAATTTGAAGCACTACTGACTAAGTATGGAGTTACCCATCACGTGGCGACACCATACCATCCTTAATCGAGCGGCCAGGTCGAGGTGTCTGATCGGGAGCTGAAGTGCATACTGGAGAAGACCGTGAGTATCTCTCGGACAAACTGGGCGAGAAGGTTAGATGATGCACTATGGGCCCATCAGACAACATTCAAAACATCGATCGGGATGTCACCTTATCGGCTCGTTTATGGAAAAGCCTGCCTAAATGGGTGGAAGCGGTCACCTTACCGACCAATGATGCGAGGGTCGTAGTTAATTTCCCGAAGAAGAACATCTTTTCCCGATTCGGCACTCCAAGGGGCATAATTAGTGATGGCGGGAAACATTTTTGCAATTTCCAATTTGAAGAGCTACTGACTAAGTATAGAGTTACCCATCACGTGGCAACACCATACCATTCTCAAATGAGCAGTTAGGTCGAGGTGTCTAATCTGGAGTTGAAGTGCAAACTGGAGAAGACCGTGTGTGTCTCTCGGACAGATTGGGCGAGAAGGTTAGATGATGTGCTATGGCTCTATCGGACAACATTCAAAACATCGATCGGGATGTCACCTTATCGGCTTGTTTATGGAAAAGCCTGCCATCTACTCGTTGAGCTAGAACACAGAGCCTATTGGGCGACGAGAACACTAAACTTTGATTTATAAATGGTTGGCGAGAAGAGAATACTGCAGATTTGTAACATACCAGTTTCGACTATAGGGTATATAAGTAATTATTTTCCTAGTAAGCTTTTATTTAGATTTAAATTATTATGACTATATTTTTATTAGAATTAATATTTTAATTTATCTCTATATATATTTTCTATTATAGTTGTTATTTAAAATTTGATAGAGTTTCATTTCAATGAGGTTTCCTACGTTGTATCAGATTTCAAATTCTAGAATTTATTCGAAATTTAAAGTTTTCTTTTTTCCCTCTAGTCAGCCTAATCCACCTCAAGATTTACCTCTGTTACTCACTTAAAAACTCGTAGCCGTACGTCTCTCAGCTCCTAATGAAAGTCCAAGTCTCACATCAAAACCCTACTTTAAATCCCCTTTCCTCTTCACAGTTTTCTTCCCATCGGCAAACCCACACAATCAAACCAGAGTTGAACATTTAAACAGAGAAAACCCACTTACCCGATAGCCACTCGTGAGGCGCCGAAACCCTCTCTGACCACCATAGAAGCCGCCGACCCATAGCCCCCGTCGAGCCACTCCTTTTTCTGGTAAGGTCTCGGCAGCCACCAGCTTAGTCTCTCTCTCTTTTGTTTCGGTTTACAATAGTTTCTCTCTCTAACTCTCTCTTTCTCTCTCACTCGGTGTCGCACCATCTCAGAGAAACCCCAATAGTGCTACCTTCACTTCCAGCCACCCAGAGCTGCCATCCAGCCCTTCCCCGTCGTGCACCTCCATCTCGGTGAGCCCCTGTTCTCCCTCGCATAGCACTTGGTTTCTCTCGCACAGGCAATGCTGCCTTGGTTGATCTATGTGTTTTAATCACAGAGCACTGTAGGCAATCGGGCTCTTGGGCCTTACGTATGATGGGCTTAGTTGTTAAGTTGTGTTTTAAAATATAAATTTGGGCTTAGTTTTAATCTGTTTGATGCTTTCAATCAGATGGGCTTAGCTGTTAGCTTATGTTTTAAAGAGTGTTTTGGGCCTTGTTTTAATCTAATGGGCAGTCTCTTTGTGGGCTAAGTTGAGGTTAATTAGACATATACTATGTTAAAACTTGTAATTTAAATTGGGCCGATTTTATGATGTTTCAAGCATATTTTAGTGATTTTATTAGACTTAATACTTCAAGAGGAGTCATATTTTATTTAAATATATATATATGTCTAATATTTATTTTATAAGAAAATGTTTAAAGAATTTAAATTAGATTTTAAAGTAGATTATTGAGCCTAATATTTTAGTAAGATTTCTTTTATCTATTTAATAGAATTTTAATAAAAATTAGTATAGATACTTTAAATAAGAAAATTAAGAAATATGTTAAGAGTATCTTAAATAATATTAATATTTATTAGATTTCTATAAGATTGAATAATTATGTTAAGAAAGGAAAACTATTTTAAGAAATTAAGTTTATGACTTATTTAGAATAGCTCAAGTGTTTTACTAAATTATAAAATGTTATTAGTATTTTAAATAATTTAAAATATCAAGATTTATTGATTTTAGTGTTAAACAAAATAGTTGTAGATTATCTTTAGATTTCCAAATTTAGTTAAATAAGATATAGTATTTAATTATTTCCAACAATTTAGTGATAGTTATTTATTTGTATATAGGTCGCAAGTTACAAAGTTTTATTCAAGAAGAAACGCAGCGAGGTAAGTAATTTGTTCACAAATTAGGATCATCACAGATCAGCTTATATATAAGTATTATTCAAGCCAGTTCATTGATAGCCAATTTTTATGTATCACTCATGTCATGTGCAAGCATGTCATCTAGCATAGCACACGATCATGTCATTCCGCATCATGTTTAGATTCAGAAATTATATTTATATATGTATTATGTCATGCATCTCATGTGTATAAGACACATAAGCTATCTTAAGTTCAAGTGTAAGATAAGTTCAGATCAGTTAATAAGATGTCCATTTAGATGCATGGTACCAATGCAGTTCAGTTCAGGGTGGTGTGCAAGCCACGAACTCAGTCATGCTCCACCATAGTATGTTAGAATACTATCAGCAGTTTCCCTTGCTGCAGCGGGATGTGGGACTGGTGCACAACCTTACACACAGGGTTAAGTGTGTTGGCCAGTCAGATAAACCAGTCAGATAAATCAGATAAACCAGTCAGATAAATCAGTCAGTTAGCTCAGCATAATCAGTCATATATAGCATGAGCATTAGCATGATCAGTCATGAATTTATTTATTTTAAGTTCTCAGCATGAAAGTTCTTATGAAAATCTTATGTTTATTACGTTTACGTTGTGATGGATTTCTTACTGAGTCATCGACTCATTTTAGTTTATTTTCATGTTTTTAACCACCCAGGTGAAGATGATGATTACGAGCAGGCAGGCCAGGAGTAGAAGGAGCATTTTTTTATGTTTTATTTTTAGTTCAGACTTTCTAAAATAAAACATGTCTTTTATGACATGAAGTTATTCAGTTTATTCATTTAATGTTTTTGGAAGACAATTTTATTAGACCTTTTTATTTCATAATAAATTGCAGTTTATTTTTTATTTTTAATTATAAAATTAGAGAATCTTTTGCTGGGATTTTTTCATGAAAAATTACGTGACACACCTAGCCTACGGGAAGGGGGTGTTACAAGATCAATGAGATGGATGAGTTCTGCAATGATGCTTATGAGAATGCTCGGATTTACAAAGATAAAACTAAAAGATGGCACGATAAGCATATTCTGCGAAGGGAATTCAAAGTCGGGCAGAAAGTTCTATTATTTAACTCAAGACTTCAACTCTTCCAGGGAAAGTTGGCTCTCGGTGGTCGGGACCGTTTGTGGTGACCCGTGTGTTTCCCTATAGGGCGGTTGAAGTCCTTCACAAGACAAAATGCATATTTAAAAGTAAATGGTCAGAGATTAAAACCCTATGTGGATGGCGACTTTAACTCGGAAAAGTGTTCCATCGATCTCGCCAGTGATAAATGATGAAAGGATAATGTCTAGCTATAGACTTTAAATAAAGCGCTTTTGGGAGGCAACCCAAGTTATTTTATTTTATTAATTTTTACTTTTGCTTAATATTATTCCTTTTCTTTCATCTTGCAGGAACAAAGAGGCGAGGAGATCTCCAAGGAGTACACGGCTGCCCTTTCAAGAAAAATATTCAATTGGCAGAACTGGAAAAACAATCAGGGGAGCATCTTTTACCTTCTCTCATTTTTTGCTTTAGTTTTTCTTCCTTTTTCCTATTGAAGACAATGTGATATTTAAGTTTGGGGGGAAAGGATATTATTTTATTTATCTAAAATAATAATAATAATAATGATAAAAACAGTATGATTTGATGAATAAAAAGCCTATGATAAGAATATGATTGAAATTGATTATAAATTTTAGGGAAAATTCTCATTGCTTAAGTCTAGTTGTTAATTCTTTACTTGATCTTTCTTAATTTGATATTTTCTATGTTCAATGAATGCTTCTTATGATCATTAATTGTTTTGAGTACCTAACGAAATTTTATGTGAATTTGTATGGTCTCAACTTACTCTAGAACTTGTTTGATTACACTCGAGGCGAAATCCTAGACAGAATATTACTGGAGAAATGATTAAGGCATTATTTGGACCGATTGAGCCTTTCGAGCTTACCCATTTATTATCTTTATCCCTAGCCACCTCTTTGAGCTTTATTGAATTATATTTTGGCATTATATATTTTTTCTTCTTGTAAACCTCATATTCCCTACCCTATTTTAAGCTTAAACACTAATTTCCTTATCTTTCAAGAGAACTAAGTTTACACAAAGTCACAGACTCACAATAGCATGAAAGGCAAGAGAGGTAGAAGGTCTGCAAGTAAAGTTAATTATAACAATATTATCAAAATCATAAGTTTGGGGGTAAGAAAAGTCAACTCGTCTACTGTGTGGCCAACAAGAAATGGCTGACGAGAGTCATCCACAAAGGTAGTTGAAAAGGTATGGAATATTTCCATGATGAAAACAAAAAATCCGATCTGCCGAATAGAGGAGTAAAGAGAGAGATACTTGAAAGTGCAATAAAGAAAGGTATGTTGAGAGATCTACAATGATTGAGAAGAGGTGTTAGAAGTGAGAATACTCTATTTATTCTATTGATGTTCAAACTTAAGTTCTCTTACTTTGTTTGAATCTTACATTTTCTTTGTAGCCCTCACCATTATCTTCCATTATAAGCTTAATAAAGACCTATTGATCCTTGATGATAATTTCTGTTTCACATTAGTGGAGAGTGATTTGAAAAGCAAGCCTATAGAGTGTTTAGAGATCCATTATTTATTTACTTGTTTGCATAAACCTATCCGGGGAGCTAATGATGAAGTGAGAATGATGGGTATGCATGAATGTGGGGATGAATAATGCAATGGAATTGAGTTTTGAATTAACTTTTGGACTTGATTGATCTTGAATGATTCATTTGAATTATAGACTTTAGACAATCTTTGAGGTAATAAATTTTATGAACCAAACCAATGCTTGTTTTAATTGTCTTTTTTTTTTCTTCTTTGCTTGAGGGCGAGCAAAACTAAAGTTTGGGGGTATTTAGTAAGTGTATTTTTGTGTATTTTTATTACTCTTATATTTATGAAAAGTGTCGGTTTTCCTTTAATTCTATTGATTTTAGTTTATTTCGATATATTTTTCTTTATTTTCTAGGATTTGAAATAATAAGAAGATTTAGTGCAAAAGGAGGGCATTTTGATACAAAAGTAGAGACTACGGATCCAGACTGAAGAGAGTTAATGAGATTTGGAAGAGGAGCCTTGTCCAGTGGGCAACAAAGAGATTTCTTTCGTCCAAAGGTGAGGAGACTCGCGACCAGAACGCTCGAAGACTTGGTGACAAGGCTCTGGGCGACTAGATTCGGCGACTAGTCTAAACGACTAACTTAAAAGACCAACCTAAACGATATCTAGACAAAGACGAGCAACTTTATTGCTAGGTAGGTTGGCCAAAGGGTTCTATCATCCCAATCGGGAGCTTTTCCACTCGATAGGTGGGGAGACCAATTATATTCAGTGCACACGGCATCTACCCGGTGGGATAATTCCTCTAGACCGGGATCAATCTCCTGCTGACCACCAAATCTGAGTTCCAAGTTCCACAATCAATCTATTGGTGACCAAATCCTTTCGAGCTCCGCAATTCAAGTCACATATCACTGAATCTTCCATTTTAGATAATCCCGTTATTTTTGGGATAATTTCTTTTATATTAACATTTATCTTTAGAAACTATTTTCCAGATCTTTTGGCTATATTGTAGCCACATTTATCTTATTTCTAGATTTAAATTTCGATATCTATTTAATCTCGACTTGTGCGATGAAGAGTCTGAGTCCGAGTATGAAGTTTTTGAGTTTTAGAGAGTCTGAGTTTAGGTTTCGATAGTTCAGAGTTTATTATTTGAGCTTTTTTCAAGGAGGCAGATCTGGGGGAGCAAAGGCGAGAGCCGCATGCTTCATCAACTGACTCCAACGATGAACACCAGTTTTATTGTTTTTCTTTTAATTTCACTATGAACTAATTTTATTTTCTAGAGTTTTGATGTAGCCTAGCATTGAACACACGATTTATATTCTAAATTATTTTATTTTCAATATTTCTATGCTTTAGTGTTTATTCCTTGTTCTTAATGCTTGCAATTTTCTAGCTAACTATTGTTTGATCTATTGAATCGCAATGAGTTTGAGAGGTGATATGTGGTTAAAGCTCTAGAATTAAGCGCCATTAGTTGAGCGAAAGTAAAGATACTTTACCGCGATTAGTGTGATTTTCAAGAAAAATCTAAAGAATTTAATGAGTCTCCAATTAGTTAAATTCACATAGAGATATGGAGTTATTAGTTTGAGATATTTTTAGTATTGTTCGAGAGAAAATATTGAATAGTTAAGGGATTTTCATCATCAACTTGGGATAATTGAAATTCTATAACAAGGTAGAATAAATTTTGTGGGATTTGCTAGGTGAAATCAAACACTCTAGATCTATTCTTATTATCTTTAAATCTTAATTTTAATGTTCTTTTCTTCAGTTTAATTTAGATAATCCATTCTTGAAATTTTGATTTTTCAAATAGTAATTAATTTAGTCAATTTCAATACTTAATATCATAATTATTCCCTGTGGGTTCGATATCATTTTTCTTTAAAACACTTTACTACTTGTTACGATTCTGTGCACTTGCAGAGATATTTTCATGTGAACAGAGCACTTTGGTAAAATTCAGCACAGATTCTACAGCTAAAAGTGTTGACCCTACTCTTTATAGAAGCATGATAGGAAGTCTACTTTACATTATAGCTACTAGACTCGATATAGCTTTTAGTGTTGGTGTGTGTGCTAGGTTTCATGCCAATCCTAAGAAATCCTATCTCACAACAATAAAAAGAATAATTAAATATCTAAGTGCAACTATTGACTATGAGATTTGGTATTCTAAGGACACTAACTTGACACTAGTTGGCTATTTGGATGCGGATTGGGCTGTGAATGCTAATGATATAAAGAGTACTTCTAGAGGGTGTTTCTATGTAAGTGACAATCTTTTAGCTTAGATGAGCAAAAAGCAAAATTCAATTTCCTTGTCTACAGCTAAAGCCGAGTATATAGCATTAGGAAGTTATTGCACACATCTGCTATGGATGAAAAAGATGCTTGAAGACTATGAGTTCTCTCAAGATACTATGACTATTTATTGTGATAACTCTTAGTATCTCAAAGAATCCTATTCAGCATTCTAGGAACAAGCACATAGATATTAGACATCATTTCATTAGAGACTTGACCGAGTCTAAAATAGTGTCTTTGGGTCATGTTTCCACTGAGCATCAACTGGCTGACTTGTTTACTAAACCTTTAGATGGCTTAAGGTTTGAGTTTTTAAGGAAAGCCATCGGTGTGTGTGAGAGGCACACTACACACTTATATTTAATTTTCTGCACATAATTAGTTTAGGACATGCATTTTACATATTTTATTTATGTTTTTTTTTTTTTTTTTTTTTTTTCTGTTTTTTAGTTTAAATCATCTTATATTTTGTTCTATTTTGTCTCTTAGTTATTTTTTTTTTTTAGTTGAACAAAGTTCATACTTGGTGTGCCAAGTCTTGAGCACTTAGGTTCTCACACAATCTATTCCTTAAGCTAAAGCATCCCTCTATTTTCTGCAGTCAACTTTGTGTATGTTAATCTTATGGTTTATCTTGACATAGTCAAATTATAATTCACTGTGAGGAATTTACTTTCACATTCTTTATTATTATGTTCTATAATTGTTTAGAGGTGCTCACTAAAGGGGGAGTCTATGCCTTCAATTAACTAATACTGGTTGAACCTAGTACTAAAGTAAGAGATCTCCCCTTGCCGGACATAAAGGTTTGACCCATATAGAAAATTTGGTGTTTATTCATTGAGGAAAAAGGCAAACACCCTACACGGATGTTTTATTTATTTATTTAAGAGAGGGCAGTCACCTGTTCAATAGTGACCTCCTCCCGAATTTATTAATAAAGCCCTAACTTATGGTGGAGGAAAACTGTGAAAAAATTGTTGTTCTAATGGCAGTCACCCTACATGGATATGTCCCTTAAGTTCTTATAGAAAATATTGTTGTTCTAATCATTGCGGAAAAATATGAGTAATAAAAATGGACATATCAAGGGTTGTGCAACCTTGTGTTTAGAGGAGATACTCTTTCAAGTATCTAGGCCCTAGCATAAAGTTTGACTTTTAAGGTGAAAGACAATCTCTTAGGAGTATCTATGAAAAGAAATAAAAAGGGAATGAAATATATATATATATGATTCCTTGAAGTAAGTATTCTCACTCACACAGTCGCATGAACTTTGTTATTGGTGAACTTATGAGGTGTAGACAACCATTGTGATTTTTGCAAATGAGAGAGTGCATTTTATTTTTTATTTGTGTGAGAGACTCAATGCCTAGACATGTGATGCACTTAGGCATGTTACTTGACTCAATTGATGCTAATTTTTTTTGTTATTTTAAATTTTCATTTTCATTTTTTTGGTCTATTGAGTTTGTTGATATATATATATTTAGAATTTCTTTAGCATTCTGGTGGCATGAGTCTGGAAGGTGTGTTTTTAGAATAGAGGTTTTAAGTCCTAGTGGGACTCTAAGCCATGGGCTCGCACATGGCACAGGAAGTCACTTAGTGACGTAAGTGGTGTAGAGTTTTGATAGACACTCACCCCCCGCCCCCACCATCCCGATACTTTCTCTCATCACATCTCCATTCTTCACGCCTCTCTCACTTTTTGTACCCTAGCCGAATACTACTTTCTACACCACTAGTGTTCTAGAGCACTTAGGTTCTTAGAAATCGCACAGACCTTCTCATCTCTTGGATTTCCTGTCACGATAAGTCCTCTCCTTATCTATCTCCTCTTCCTTTCTAGTTCTAGGGCTCGGCCCACACTTATTTTGGGGATTGTTGGTATTTGGTTTGATTTGTGATTTGAGGCTTGGATTTTTTATGTTTGGGATGTGAAGAAGTGTAGTCTCTGAAGTGGGTTAGCTTTGTTAATGTATTTAGGATGGATTTTGGTGGGTTACGACATTATACATTTCGGTTTTCATGAGTTGCCCACCAAGTGTTTGATTTTTTGTCTCAACCAAATTGTTTCATTCATTTGTTCGTGATTTTACATGCATTCATGCTCATACATCAGTTTTATTTAATGCATGAAAAGTCGAGACACGAAGGGATTTTTCATCATGTTTATCTTTTATCTTCATGTTGGCAGATCTAAGGTTGATTTTTATCATTCTAATACTAACAGAAAGTATGTGCTTTCTCATATCTATTTAATTATATAAAAGTCGGGTTTCAACTATCTTACATGTCATTCATACCAGATAAATCGGACATCTATTTAAAATAACCATATAAACTCTCCAACGTCAATCGTCAAACTCAATACAAAAGGAAGGGTGGTACCATAATTCCATCTCCTCATCCCCCTATATATATTTCGCTCACCACGTTTCCCAATCTTAACGAAACTCCTAAGGCTATAGCAATAATCTCCGTCTCTCATTCTCTCTCTTCCGCTTTTGTTTCTAGCCTTAGAATTCTAGGGTTCCGTTCTCATTCCAAAGCACCGAAACTTTGGTATGTTTGGCTTTTCTCAGACTTTTATTTGGCTAGATTTTATATTTTTGTGCCGTATGTTTCTTCGAGACTTGGTGTTTTCATTCTGTTATTGATTTGAACTCCTTTCGATACCTAAGTTTTGATCGGGATTTCGGGAGAAGAGGGGTTCCGGAGGAGTATATACCTATTGTTTACAATCTTTATATTATTGTAAGTATTCCATTCTTGATTTGTTCTATGTCAGGAGAACTAAATGGATATACTGTTTAGGATTGAATATTTTTGTCCTTTTATTTTACTATACGATTTGAGTTAAATTTTTGGTTATGGAAGAAAAAAATAAGTGGTTCTAGTTCCACCATTTCCAATTTTGCTTTCAAGTTGATAGTAGTTCCCAGACTTTGAATAACCAAACGTCAATTGGTGGAAAAGATTTAGGCTTGGTTTGGATAGTGAAAGTGTTTGAGAATGTTTGTGAATAGTAATAAAAAGTAGGTGAAAAGTAATAATAAAGTAGAAAATAGTAGTGAGAGTATTTGAGAGTACCTCAAAGTACGTCGCCACCCAAACTAGGCCTTAGAGCACCGCTTAGACTTCAATCGGTGCAAAAAAAAAAATAAAAAATTAAGAGCACTGCTTAGACGAATATGATTTTGAGGACTCTAGTTCAGCATAATTATATGCAAAGAACCAAACCTCAATCAGTGTAAAAGATTTAGAGCACTGCTTAGATGTCAATCAGTGCAAAAAAAAATTAAGAGCACCGCTTAGACGAATTTGATTTTGAAGACTGTAGTTCAACATAATTATATGCAATAGATTTAGAACACCGCTTAGACGTCAATCGGTGCAAAAAAATTTAAGAGCACCGCTTAGACTAATATGATTTTGAGTACTACAGTTTGGCATAATTATACATGTGTCAACTCTCTTGCGTGGCATTCATACTAGAAAAATAAAAAATGGATTTTATATGGCATCGAGTGATATGGCACCAAGTGAGTGATAAATAAGCAACAGAATGCTGGTTCATAAAATAGAATTAATCATGCTTAAATCGAATCCTTTGTAGTTTATTACTGTAATCTAATTATAAATCAATACTTAGTAATATATTTTAACTGCCATAAAATATAAGTGTCATTCACATAAAAACAGAGTCCAAACTAAAACAAATTCACGTGAAATCAAGCCCAATTCTATTGGTACGTGGGTTATGTTTTACTGGAAAGGCTAGATGTCATTTTTGTAATAATTTTAACTCTACATCTGTCTCACAGAAAAGCTAGAAGTAAATCTCAATCTTGAAAAGGATAAAGTATTTTTTTTTTTGAAAAAAAAAAAAGGTTGTAACATAATTTAGCCACTAAGATTTAAGAAGCAAATACGACCTGCTTATAGAGGGAGACTATGGTATTGACAAAAGCAAATCTGACTTGCTTTTATGCTTTACAGAGGGAGGCTATAGGGAAAATAACATAATTTGATTTAACAGTTAAATTGCATTTGATATGGCACCGATTGAAAAAATAACCATCTAAAAGCAGAGTTCCAAAACTTATTGTATCAAGGTAATTTTACAGAACAAATTCCATGTATATATTCATTTGCACAAAACAAATTCCATGTATATATTCATGTGTATATTCAATTTTGTTTTTATAAAGATACTGATCTCATTAATCATAATAGCCACTTACATCCACTCTATAGGAAACGAGTGGTATAATGACAACATTTCTTTGGTTACTACAGTTAGAATACATGATGGACATAGTTCAAGGTCATACAAATCCTCTGGACAGTTAAGTGCATCCTTTGCTAGGTGGTGAGCTGCCATATTAGCATCTCGGTATGCATGTGATACAGACCAAGAAGCATATGAGTTAAGTATTCTCTTTGCATCTTCTACAAGGCAGCCACCCAAACTCCAGTTCATAGATTGCTGTTTGAGTAATCCACCACTTGCTTTGAGTCCCCCTCCAGACAGAATTGTGTTAGGCCAAGCTCTTTGCAGAAAACTACAGCCAATACTAGACCATAACCTTCAGCATCAAAAGATACACCTTTAAGGGTTCTGTTTGCACGCAGGCTTCCAATGACCATGCCATGATGATCTCTTATGAGGACTTCTACTCCAATTCTCCCTTCCTTGAACTTAATTGCCGCGTCCCAGTTAACCTTGTGAGATCCCACCTTGGGTATATATTCATTTGAACATCTATATTTTAATTTAATGTGTAGTTTATTTCAAGAAACTACTGTAGACATCGATTTCGACATCAACTCAAATAGAAAGGAAGAGAATCATAAATCTCAGGTTACATCCTAGAGGAGAAAAATCCAGAAAAAAAATAGTAGATTGATATAATATTTTCAAATATACAATCGTGTCTCATATTTTACATTATTTTAAATTGAACAATCATATACATTTTAAATATTGTAAATTGACCATGAATTATTTATTGGTAAAGTGAACTCTTTTATATATGCATGCTCCATTTTATATATATTTGATTATATATGCATGCTCCATTTTATATATATTTGACATAAATTTTTAATAGCTGTGGTAGTGATTATGTATAATGAATATCTAAATATAGATCTATAAAATCCAACATAAATAACGGTCTGTGCATTGTGAGGGTTATAGGCTCGTGAGTTTTAAAGAGTGTGCTAAGTGGAAGAAATGTACCAAGGCTCCCTCATCTGAGAATTCCTCGAGTGGGGAAGAACCTCGAATGAGGGCAGCACATGCTGGATGTAAAACCCAAGCCCAGAACAGTTCTCACCAAAGGAGCATTACGGCGTTGTTTTCAGGTAAGGCTTTAAGCCTTTGTTTTCCTTTCTTTTTTTTCTTTTCCTCCGACGGTTTCTTCCTCCCTCCCTCTCTGATTTTCAGTTTTTGCTTGTTTCGAATCTCACTCCCACTTTTTTATCAACTTCTCAACCGCATCTCTTTTTTCTTCACTTTCAGAAATTTCACTCTCATCAGAATCTCTCTCTCTCCCTCATCAGTTTCTCAACCTCGCCCCCAAAGCCCATGGTCCCAAACCATATCGCAACGCCACTGCCGCGAACCACCAAGCACTGAAGCCCAGCCTTCTGCCAACTAGCTGCCTCCCAACACCTAACCAGACCACTGCTGGAAGCCACCAGTCGTACCTGGTTGCAGCAAGATGGGACACCCCCCACAGGTCAGCACCTCTGTGTCCTCAAACGAAAACCACCCCACGGACTTGCACCAACCAGCCACTGCCTTGTACACACCACCACCTTGCAAGCCTCCCGCTTTCCCTCGGTTCCAGCCACCACTTCACGACGGGAGCTCTACATTGCCCCCACCCTTCATCGTGAAACCTAAGCCACCATTGCACGCTAAGAGGCCTCTATTTTCACTTGCCAAAAATAGAGCACGCTTTCCTTCGAACCTTGCCTCCATGCAAGCCACCTAGTCACTTGCCGTTCGTTCACCGTAGCCCAGCCGTGAACCCATAAGTGGAGCCACCGTAGATCACGAAGCAAGACTCCATGGTCGGACTGCAGCCCCCGTTGCATTGTCCGTAACTCCCTCTCCCTCTTTCTCTCGGGCTCCATCTCTCTCTCTCTCACTCTCACTCTCATTCACTTTCTCTCTTTCTCAGTGCCCTGCCGCCACACCTAGTTGCCTGCTGTCGACATCCACCTAGTGCCACTCCAATTCGTTGTCGCGAGTTTCCCTCACAGTGAGCTTGGTTCCATCGCACGGTAGTGTTATGCTTTATTCCCAGAAATCTACCCAATGATGTTTCCCTAAAATATTCATATTATTATGCAGGTTCTATCTTGGGTCATTGTCTATATATCATACTTATTTTGTGAAGGCTGTGTTTTAATATAAGATCGTATAAAGAAAATAAATGAAGATTTAAATTATATTATGTTAATTTTAATCCCTTGTCTTATAGCATTTGGAAAGCATGTTGAAGAAATTGTTTTAAGTATAATTATATTACTTTCAATAGTAAATAAAAAGATTTTTAATTTTATTAAATGAGTTTTCCGCTTGTTACATTATTTGAATTTGATATAAGTATATTATTAAGTTGTAAATTAGAAGTATTTAATCTGTTTTTAAACACTAAGCTGATTATATGATACAAGTCCTTGATGGTTTTTAAATTAGGTATGGTTCAGAATATTTTATGAATTACTATTGTTTAAGAAATTTATGAATCTCCTACTACATTATATGTTGGCATTATTAAATTATCATTTTAATAATTGTTTATAGAGATATGAATTTTAAATATGATTAAATAAATCTAAGTTGTTTTGCCATATTTGATAATATTATATTATAATAAGTTAAGATTATTTTTAGTGATAATGGTATTCATTAGATTTATGATAACTGGATACTTATCAAAGCTATTTTGCGTAGTATGAATTAAAGTAGAAGGACAGTTTTAGCAATCATTTTAGAAGTTTAGTAACGTTTAGTATTCCGTATAGGTGACGATTGGTATTCTTTCAGCACGATTGTGGAAAGATTTAGAAAATCTAAAAAAATCCAAATAAGCGAGATTCCTATGCTAGGTTTTACACGAATTGTTTAGACTGAGGTTGACTTTTTAAAAATTTATGCATGTTTTGTTATGAAAAGAGAACTTGGGAAAAACAACCTTGGTCGTTTATTTGCATTACTCATGAAATCTGTGTGAAAAAGAGAAAATATTTCTGACATGCATTGTGTAGACATGAGTTTTATTTTGTCATGCTATCTCTGAAATGTGAAAAAGAGCGACATTGAAAATCTGAAAATTTGTGCATTGATTAGAAAGATGCTCTAACTTTTGTTTTCAGTATGTGAAAATGATCTGAATATGTTTTGATACTCTGTTTTGTTTTGATATGATATCTGAAAATCTTTGGCATGGTGTATTGAATTTGTATTTGACTCTGTCTCCGCTCTACTTTGTTTGGGTTGGTACCAACTTCTATGTCTCTGAGTGCACCCACTTTGGAAACAAAGTGATTTTTATGTGGTCTTTACTGTGTACACACTTGGGGCTCCGAGAGTAATAAGGAAAAGATTTCACCTCTATCTCTGCCCGGTTTGGCCACTAGGGATAGCACAACCCTACCACGGGGGTGACACATGGTCTCTGCTCTGTTAGATGCTTTGTTTTGATGTGATGGTGATGCTCAGGTTATGTTATGCAAAAGTACTCTGGGTTTTATGTGTCTTAAAACCATCGCTTTATTACGTTTGAAAACATGTTTTGTTCTGCATGATAACTCTAAAAAATATTTTGTTCTAAATACTGTATTTTGTAAATGCTCATGTTTGTACGCTAGTATATGTCCTCTGCTTATTGAGTTGTTGATAACTCACTCTTTATCTCCACAACATTTTTCAGATATTTTGAATACTTCAACGGAGGTACAAGAATAGGAAGCATGGGTAAGGCTTTGTGAGCATAGTCTATTAAATAAAAAGAGGGTACTTGTTATTGGAGAATTTTATTGAATAGTTTCGTTTTTCTTTGTTGACTTAGTACTTTAGGAAGTTGGCATTTTTTTTGAGACTTCGTCTTATCCTTAGTTATTTATTTGGAGTAGATGGTTTAAAGTAATGAGGTTTATGAGTAAATGAGTAATTGGAATTTATATTTGTATAGTGAGATATGATTTTAAGTGTTAAGAGGTAACTCTCCGACCCATCTGGGACAGGGGCGTTACACTGGAGACACTTCAGCCCCTTTTCCTGAGACTTCATGGCCTGGACCATGATTTGAGCTTTTCACTTCACCTGAACCTGAAGCAGCTTATAGAAATATATTCTCCCTCAGGCCAGTGCTAGGTGAGTGAGAAGTGAGTGTACATGATTTTCCTACGACTGAATATGAGATCATTCGTCATATCTTTGTTGAGTGACATTGGGAAAAACTAACCCACCCCTCATCCATTCCGTGTGTTGAGGTTGTGCACGAGTTTTACTCAAATGTCACCCATTTCAATCTATATGATCACAACATCACCTTTATTGTTAGGGGAACCCACATAGAGATTTTCCTGGCCATTATTAGGGATTTGTATGAGTTGCTTGAAGTGGATGCACCATTGTACCCATACAAAGGCATGGGGGCACCAACAAAGATTGCCATGTGCAACCTCTTTGTTGGACCTCAAGGTCCGAAATGGAACTAAAGTTGATCGCCTTCCACTTAATGTCATGCTCCCTCAATTTAGACTTTTAGCCAAAATAGTATTGTCCAATCTCTGACCCATTAGTCGTCACACTGAACTTCCTCTTGAATGTGCTTACTTTATGTATGCTTTGGCCACTGGTGTCTTTATTGATTATCCTCGGCATGTTAATGACATTATTCATCGTTCTCATGTGGAAAAGGAACTTAACTTGCCATTTGGGAGTTTAATCACAAAATTGGCCATAAAGGCCAAGGTCCCTTTTAGGGACAATGGGCTTACCATGAAGATGACTGGGTCTATTTCAGCCATAACTGTGGTTAAGTCTGAGACTGTGTTGACAAAGAAGAGACCCCACACCACTGAATCAACCTCCTCTCCTCCAGAGCCATCTGTCCCCATCTCCCAAGTGTTGGAATAGGTTAATCTTCTCTCCCAAAAGATTGACAACTTTGCACCAAAATGGGAGGCCAGCCAGTCAAAGCTAGAGCAACAAGTTGCTGCAGTACGTTGTGATTGCGTACAAACAAATGATAGATTGGTTCAACTTTCCATGGATGTGTAGTAAGTAATGAGAGCATTATGGATTCAGATGTGGAGTAGGCACCCCTTGACAGATCGTTGACAAAAAGGGGGAGTGCAAGTGAGGGAGAGTGCAGCAGCAGAGGGGGAGCAAGAGCAATAGCAATAGATTATCGAATGTTTTATTTTCCTTGCATGTTTTGATTTAGTTTGGTTTGTTGAACATGCTTTGATGGTCACTAGAACATTAGTAGACTTAGATTATTTCTAACTCTGTGATGTTGTTGAAACTAATTTTAGTCAATGTTCTATGTCAATATCTTTGGTCCATGAATATTGTTTTGGATTTTGTACTCGGGTTCTTGGTCTGTTGTTTGTGATTTTGATAGGTTTATCTTACATTCATCAAGTTGGTTTTGTCACTAATCCACCAAAGAGGGAGATTGTAGATGCAAGAGTTTGGCTAGGACTAGGTGACTAAGACAATAGAGTTTATCTTCTCTTTGATTTTGTAATTTGGATGAATGTAAAATACTTTGACTTTATCTATAACTATTTTGAGTTTATCTAGAGGTTATTAGGAAGTATTTTAGATAAGTCAAGAGTGTGAAAATCGAGTTCCAAGGATTCTGTAATTATCCAGAGAAGAGTTTGAATGAGAAACTGCTATTGTTGTGAAGATTTAGTGCTCGGTGTTAGCATCCCGTTAGAAGAGTCCCTCGCGACAGAGTCACTTCATCGCTCTGATTGGATAAGATGATTAGAGATTTCGGCTTGGAGATATTGGAGAATATATTCCGAGTACTTATGTGTGAATTTTCTAGTTATTTTTATCTCTTCAAGTGAGATTGTGCTCCATGTTGGAGATTGAGTGGTCGGATTTAGCCACTGGAGTTCGAGGAGAAAAACCAATATTTGAAAGTAGTCAAAGGTTCTGGCTGCTACTGCAGTAAAGGCAAACGTGTCATTTGTCGTGTCAAGTAAGAGAATCAATTGATAAAAGTTTTGTAATTGAGACTAGCTTGTACTTGATTTTCAAATAATAAAATTGATTTTTCTAGATTTGGCTGCCCTGTAGGGTTTTACCTTTAAAGAGTTCTTTAAAAGTTTCTCTTCGTTACCAAGATTAGTGTTAAGAAATTTACTTTATGTTATTGCTTTATTATAAAATGATCGCGTGGTTGACAACTAACCAATTGGTTGAGTGAATTGATATATATTTCCGTTACCATACAGGGACATTTGGGTAATTTCAGGACGGAACTGCATACTTTTGTGTTTAGATAACTTCAATTTGATAAATGTGATCGCTCTTTGCCATAATCACGGGATATATAGAAAACGTAACGAGATGCGTTCATATTTTAATAAGATGATCATCAATGTAGGGCAACAAAATTAAGTTAATGTATATATAGTACTTTATGAGCTTTCTTACCATGCATATGCGAAATACAGGCCCACCACAAACACATTGGTCCCTGGGTTATTAATATTACTTGGCATGCATCATGCACTTAATTTGTAGAGTGATTACATCTCTTTCTAGGCAATACACACACACACACACACCATATATTGCAACGTCATGCTGTCACTCTTAGTACCCACAATTAATTCAAAATTAAACTCCATTCAGCAATGGAAAAATATTGATAGAAGTCACTGTTTGCAGCATCCATTTTGCACACACCATGTGGCTTCATCCAGACCGTCCATTTCTTAAAGTGAGGAAAAAATGAGAGGAGGAGAAGAAGCCACATAGTGAGTGCAAAGTGTGCACTCACAATAGTGGCTTCTCTCTAGCATTACTCTTCAGCAATATTACATGATATCACCCAACATTACCAATTCGGAAACTCCGATCCATTCAGCAACTTTTAGTACTTTGGGAATTAAGGTTTGGAAATAATAATCTCATAGACAACAAGAGAAAATTAATATCCATAAAGATAGCTAAGATAAATCTTAATTTGTAGGTAGCTTGATGGACACTGTGTAACAGCATACTAGAAATTCACTGGTGTAATTTCTATTGAATTTAAGGAACCTCGTAAAACCCTATAAGTTTTTACGAATCGACCAATCACACAGGTTTTAGTCTGTCAACATAGTCAGTGTTATCACACACTATGGTGCTAGAAATATGAGTTTAATTATTTGAGATAGTTAGAAGTGTCAGAATGCGTTATGGTCTACACCATTAGACTCAGTTGATTATTTAGGATTTTATGGCACAATAACTCATTGTCATAATTTTGGACGTAATGCCTGTTCGAAACTGCGAAATTATTTTTAGGGGCACTTCGGGGTTGAAGTTTGTAAACGATTTTCACTGTAGGTTAATATGAATATTTAGGATTTTTCAATACTAAGTTTATTATGCATTTTTTTGGAGTGAATAGTAACTTCGATAAGCGCACCAAGTGTTGTATTTTCAAAATCACATTGTGGAATGTCCAAATTAGGTTAGAAAAGTTTTATTTGGACACTTGGCAAGATCTTAGCCACACAGTGAATAGTATTAGACACTTTGCACCATGAGGAACCATTAGATGGATTTGTGAAGGAAATCAAGGTGTGAGATCATGCCAACGTACCTAAGCAAAACTTTGTTTCATCTGATCAACCAATTTGTGCTAAACCAAAGAGGGGTTCAATCCTAGTAAAACCCTAAATGGTTGGAATCCAATTGAAACCCCAAAAGTTTGGTTGAAACCGAAACCCTAAATGGTTTCCCAAACCCTAAAGTTGGCCTCCNCATTTCTTAAAGTGAGGAAAAAATGAGAGGAGGAGAAGAAGCCACATAGTGAGTGCAAAGTGTGCACTCACAATAGTGGCTTCTCTCTAGCATTACTCTTCAGCAATATTACATGATATCACCCAACATTACCAATTCGGAAACTCCGATCCATTCAGCAACTTTTAGTACTTTGGGAATTAAGGTTTGGAAATAATAATCTCATAGACAACAAGAGAAAATTAATATCCATAAAGATAGCTAAGATAAATCTTAATTTGTAGGTAGCTTGATGGACACTGTGTAACAGCATACTAGAAATTCACTGGTGTAATTTCTATTGAATTTAAGGAACCTCGTAAAACCCTATAAGTTTTTACGAATCGACCAATCACACAGGTTTTAGTCTGTCAACATAGTCAGTGTTATCACACACTATGGTGCTAGAAATATGAATTTAATTATTTGAGATAGTTAGAAGTGTCAGAATGCGTTATGGTCTACACCATTAGACTCAGTTGATTATTTAGGATTTTATGGCACAATAACTCATTGTCATAATTTTGGACGTAATGCCTGTTCGAAACTGCGAAATTATTTTTAGGGGCACTTCGGGGTTGAAGTTTGTAAACGATTTTCACTGTAGGTTAATATGAATATTTAGGATTTTTCAATACTAAGTTTATTATGCATTTTTTTGGAGTGAATAGTAACTTCGATAAGCGCACCAAGTGTTGTATTTTCAAAATCACATTGTGGAATGTCCAAATTAGGTTAGAAAAGTTTTATTTGGACACTTGGCAAGATCTTAGCCACACAGTGAATAGTATTAGACACTTTGCACCATGAGGAACCATTAGATGGATTTGTGAAGGAAATCAAGGTGTGAGATCATGCCAACGTACCTAAGCAAAACTTTGTTTCATCTGATCAACCAATTTGTGCTAAACCAAAGAGGGGTTCAATCCTAGTAAAACCCTAAATGGTTGGAATCCAATTGAAACCCCAAAAGTTTGGTTGAAACCGAAACCCTAAACGGTTTCCCAAACCCTAAAGTTGGCCTCCAAACCCTTTTTAATCCGATTTCTGGCATTGTGTTGAATTACTTGATTGAATCACTTCCACATGCTATTAATTAATCAAATCTTTGTTATGACATCATTATCAGACCTTTTAAACCCTGAAAATTTGATTGGGCCAAGAAAAATTAGATTTGGGCTTGATAGCATCCCAAACCCCATTTAAACATCAAATTGAAACCCACTTGATTGTGGCACACCAAGGCATAACTTCTTGAAGAAGTTTCCTCCCCCACATGGAAGGCCATCCATTTCCTTTGGCTGCACCCAATAGTGCCTTGATGTAAAGGAGAAATCTATCTCATCAACCACCATACCTCACAGTTGCTGCAGGCAGTCCTTGCCCCTCACTATTCTCCACTTTATGTCACATAGCCACCTCCAATCAAGGGTCATTCAAGCCCATAACTCTCCCTCCAGAAGTCTAAAGTCGTACAAGACACATTTCATTCCCTTTTATCACTTCTTCACTCCGTTCTTATAGAGAAACTCGAAGGAGCTCTCTCGAGCAAATTTCTGGGTCTTTTTGTGTGGAGATTTGCTACCCTTTGTAGGCATTTTCACACAATGACTGCTTCATAAAAGTTGTTTGTATTTGCATGTAGTTTCTTTGGATATCTTATTAGTCACATTCCATGCTCATTTGATTGGTCAAAAGTATTTTTAACCATGGAAAGGTCATTCTGGGCGTGAAACTGGAGAGTATATTATGTTTTGGAATTTTTGACCAAGCTAATGGACATATCTTGGTCCGAAAATTTAATGGAGTATTGTTAGCATGTGTTTATGAATGTTCATTGAGGTTTTATTGCATGAATAAAGCTTTTGATGATAGATTTCCTTAGATCTAGAAACTTGGAAACTGAAAGTGGAAATACAGTTTTTGTTTTGAGAAAGTTTGAATAATATGTGGTTTAATCTTACTCCAAATGCTTTGATATTTTTATGTGATGCTCATAAGCCTCTTATATACATGTTAGGATGTTATTTTGAAGATATTTAGTATTATTTTTAAAGATATGATTTTTCTATGCAAGAGGATTTCGGTTTGGCCTAAGATTTGATGTTTTTGTGTTAGATCCATGTTTTGTTGAGTTTTAGCCATGTGATTTTAAGTTTGATGGTTGGATATTCTTTATGACACATTTTTAAACCATGTGATGTTTTAGTTTGAAGATCACATGTCTTTAAGTCATGGATCAAGAGATTGATCAAAGTTAGTTGAGAGAAAAGTTTCTGTTTTTGGACTAAGTGTACAACCAAAAACGCCAAGTGTTATTTTGTGAATTTTGGTGACTTTTGTTTGATCATTTAAAGCATGGTTGATCTTAGGATGATATTATAAATATGTTAGAAGTAATATTTTATTTTTTGTAATTCTTGGAGATGTTTTGAATAAGATCAAAACTTGTGATTCAAGAGTTTGTTTTTAGTTAAAAAGTTTGGATCTTTTTACTAAAAAGTTTTGGGTTGATGATTAGTAAGTTCTTGTTGGATGTTTTCAGTATGTTCTGAAACTTAGGATAGGAAGATCTTTGTTGTAAAA
Organism: Pterocarya stenoptera; assembly: GCA_003123785.1. Lineage (NCBI taxonomy): Eukaryota > Viridiplantae > Streptophyta > Magnoliopsida > Fagales > Juglandaceae > Pterocarya > Pterocarya stenoptera. The sequence goes on along the minus strand of QEOT01002783.1, from coordinate 13,329 downwards.
ATTTGGTTTGATCATGAGTTTTGAAATTAGAAGAAGTGCGACAAAAATCAAGGGAAAAATCCTATGGATGTTTCGGCTATAGTGTATTTTTTATAGTTGTGTTTTGTTTTCAATTTTTCTGAGTTGATATTTGAGTTTAGGACAAAATTTACATGAGGAATGTAAATTTTAGAAATGTTTGGAGTTACGATGTGAAATCCTTAACTTAGGGGTAAAATGGTAATTTTCTCACATGTAGAGGGTAAAATGGTATTTTTACTCTAAGTTAGCTTGTTTTCATGCTTTTAATTGTTAATTATTAAATTTCTAATTTTTAGAATCACTATTTTCAGTTCCTCATGTTTTGCACTTTATTCTCGTAGAACGCGACGATCAAGGTAAGTTAGCTCTTAACTTACTATCAGTTTACTATGTATGTGTGATGGGTAAGGAAACTACATTTTATGTTCGTATGTTGTTATATATGCCATGCCATACCATGTCATTACATGTGTATCTGTTACACAATCTATTCTGTCATGTATTGCTATAAGTTGCGAGTATGTCATGTTACGTTATGCCATCTGTTGCATGTATGTGATGTCACATAATATTTACTGTTACAATATGCCATGTCACGTAATATTAACTATTACATGCTATGCCATATTATGAAATGTTGTCTGTCACATATTATGTCAAGCTATAAAATATTTTCTATCAAGTACGTCATGTCTTTCGACTTACGTTCATGTACGTCTTCGTACAGTTAAGTTATTATTCAGTTTATGGTTATTGTTAAATCATGGTAACCCCATGAGATAAGAATACACAATCATGGTAACCATATGAGATAAGAATACATTATCATGGTAACCCTATGAGATAAGATTACATAATCATGGTAACTCCATGAGATAAGACTACTCTACCATGGTGACCCCATGAGACAAGAATATGTTTCAAGTTCACGTTTATGTCATATTATGTTCAGGTTGATGTTATGTTCAAGTTCATGCTCATGTTATGTATGTTCACATTCATGCTATATTTCAAGTCCATGTTATGTTTCAAGTTCACGTTCATGCTATGTTGCTAGTACATGTTATGTTTTAAGTTCACGTAAATGTTATGTCACGTCAAGCTAAGTTTCAGTTTCAGTTCAAGTTATGTCATTTATGCTATGCTATATGTCAAGTTATGCTATGCTTATTTACGACTTTGATTATGCATTCATGTTTCTATTGCCATGCATGCACCATTAACCTGTATGGAAGTTTTTTGTTAACTTGCTGAGATTTGTAATCAAATTTCATCTTGGTAGTCCCAACCACTATTTCCCTCGAATGGTAGCTGATGTGTCAGGATTAGAGCAGGGAGCAGACATTGGTAGACTAGAGGAGGTGGACTAGATGCCATAGACGCAACGTAGAGCTTGCAGCCTCCATAGTTAGGTCTTTGAATAGTATTTTGGTATCGTTAGTCGAGTTACGTGAGTTAGTCAATAAACTAGCCCAATAGTGTATTTTGGCAATATAATTATGGAGCCAGGTCTCCGTTGTTTTGAGATTACAATCTTCTAAGACCCATACTGTAATCGTGGATGTTTATTTTGTTAAGTATGTATGGATCATGTTTTAATTATTTGGGATATTATAAGTTTGGTGCATAGTATTGCTCAAGAAAAGAAAAATTATCTGCTACGAATATTGCATAATGCTAGATACATGTTAGAAACATTGCATCTTATATGTCATGAACGGGAGCAGGTAACCTTGTGTTGCATATCCCGACGCTTCAAATGTTCGTCCGATCCCAAGAGAAATCTGGGGGCGTCACTGTAACACCCTGCTCCTTTCTTCTTCTGATGTAAGCAATCACGTCTGATGTGACAGCCCATTCCTCTTCTCTAGTGTCTAAGAGCCCCGTTATGCATGCCAAACCCTGATGGCTTGTTTTAAAAGATACTACGTGATTTCTAAAGCTAGTTTGTGTTTTAAAGTTATGTGTATTTTAAATAGAATATTCTCATCGTTATTTATCTAAGTAATATTTTAAATAACTAAATTATAATATCTTTGAAGAGCTCCAAATATATTATAATTGTGGGAATCATTTTATATAACTGATTCCAGTTATTTAAAATATTATGTGATCTAAATAATGATGGAATCTTTAATTAGTTTAGTAGTTTTATTCCTTTAAATATTTTAAGTAAGACTTCATCATTTTATAAATGATGAGGGAATATTATTTTAAATAATATTTTATCTTAATTCCTTTCAATGCTTTTAATTAAATAAACGTTTACGCATTTTCAAATCAATATTTAAGGGTCATCGTAAACCATTTTATAGACCTCCAGATGTCGGGTTTTAGTATAAAACCCTAGCCCCTCTCTCTTTCTCCCTCACTTTTCCCTCCCCTCTCTCTCTCCTCCCTTTCCTTCTGCATATGACGTACACGAGCCCCTTCTCTATACCGAACGACTCCAGCTCCCAGCCTGGCGCAGCCGTGTGCTGGCGTGCCTCACCGCCCACACCACCGACTTCCTCTCCCTCCGGCGAGCTCCCCCGTACTAGCAGCTCTCTCGCACGCTCTCTCCTTTTCCTCCCTCAGTGCAAGCCCGAATGGGCTTAGTGCTCCATGCGCCGCCATGCGTTGTCCTTCGGCGCAACCACTCCCATGGTAGTCTCCCCTGCCACCGACCGACCCCTTCCAGCGAGCTCAGCTCCTCCCATGCAGCCACCTTCTCCCCCATGCACGAGCACAGAAAACCATGTATGAGCTCACTGTGCAGCCCCTAGCGTCGCCGTACACGGCCACCATGGCCACCGGACACCACCACGAGACTCCTCAGGTCTCCCCCTTCCTCCCCTCATGAACCCATGGCCAGATGTCATCTTCTCCACCTCTCGATGTCTCCCTTTCCACCGCACGGGTTAAGCCCGATCCACCGCAGTGCGCCACCATCCACGGCAAGTGACCACCCACTCCGGCATCATCAGGCCACCACGAAGCTAACCCAACCTCCTATGGCCCCGATCTGCCACCTACAGCCCCACACTCTCTCTCACTCTCCCACGGCTTCTCCTCCCTCACAGTGCACGGCCAGCCACCACAAACCACCGTGCTGACCACCACCGAGCCTCCACGGCTCCACCAACAACCTCCCCTAGCCTAGCCCAAGCCTAAACCACCACTTTATGTGGTGGGTAATCACTGCAAGTGATGGACAATCACTGCGCGTGACTGACCGCCACTGCACACGGCAAGATCTGCCGTAATACGCTCCCTTTCTAGCACCATCAAGGCCACCCTAGGCCCTTCCAAGACCACACCTAGTTATCCAAATGCCTAAACAGTCATTGTACGCGGTGTAGCCACCCCGTACATTCCTTCGGCGTCATCGATGTAACGGTCAACAAGCGACGCACGGGTTATCCCATCGACGGTATAAATCTCTATCCCTCGCTATTTATATTAGATGTTAGATGCTAGCTAGTTGACTAGGTTGTGGACTGTGCTGCTAGTATTATAAGGTTCGCTGTGTAATGGTGATGTGACGTGCTGTGGTGAAGTGTTGGGCGTAGTTGGGAAGTGTGCTGTGTAGTGTTGTGGGCTGTGCTGTGAAGTGTGGTTGTAGTGTATGTGCAGTACTAGTGGCGTGGCGTAGTACCATGTATGGAGTACACGTGGAGTGTACTCTATGGGGAGAGACGATGCAGTGTTTGGCATGTATGCCATCGCGGTGACGTGGCGTAGTGTTGTGTATGGAGTACATGTGAAGTGTACTCTATGGGGAGAGATAATGCACCGTATGGCTTGTATGCCATAGCAGTGACGTGGTGTAGTGCCGTGAATAGAGTACGCGAGGAGTGTACTCCATGTGGTGAGATGGTGCACTGTATGGCGTGTATGCCATAGCGGTGACGTGGTGAAGTGTCGTGAATGGAGTATACGTGGAGTGTACTCCATGTTGGAAAACGATGCACCGTACGGCATGTGTGCCGTATTGGTGATGTGACGGAGTGTTGTGAATGGAGTACATGAGGAGTGTACTCCATTGTAGTGGAGCGATGCACCGTACGGCATGTGTGCCGTATTGGTAATGTAGCGGAGTGTTGTGAATGGAGTACACGTAGAGTGTACTCTATGTGGTAGAGCGATGCACCATATGGCATGTGTACCATAGTGGTGACGTGGCGTAGTGCCGTGAATGGAGTACATGTGGAATGTACTCCATGTGGTGAGACGATGCACCTTATCGTGTATGCCAAGCGGTGATGTGGCGTAGTACTGTGAAGGGAGTACACGTGGAGTATACTCTATGTGGTAGAGTGATGCACCATATGGTGTGTGTGCCGTAGTGGTGATGTGGCGTAGCATGTGTGAAGGGAGTATACGTGGAATGTACTCCATGAGGTGGAGCGATACACCATATGGCGTGTCGCGAAGATAAAGATGATTGCGTAGTTGATGGGCGAAGAGCTTGATGTATGGTGTCGAGAACTGTGGAACAGTGTCCCGAAATGTGTGAGATGTGGCCTATAGTCCAAGGCGACGGGTGTTGCCATGTGATTGGCTTATGGCCGGTAATAAGTGCGAAGTGGCTAGGAAGTATCAGAGCAGTGCAGCGGAAGCATGATTGGGTAACGTCATGGAGTGACGTGGTCAATCGTGGAGTTTTGCTGTGAAGTATGGCTGTAGTCCAAGGCGACGGGTGTCGCCGTGTAATCGGCCTATAGTTGGGAGTAAGTGCGAAGTGGCTGAAAAGTATCGGAGTAGTGCAGCGGAAGCATGACTGAGCAACGTCACTAAGTGACATGGTCGATTAAGAGGTTGTGCTTGCGATTGGTGAAGAGTTAACGAAAGAGTAATGTAGCGGGAACATGACGAGGTATCACGATGTGACGGGAGTACGTGAGGAATCGTACTTGTGATGAGTTGGAGATTGACGTATAGGTGACGCAGCGAAGTGTCAGGTGACGTAACAAGGTCACGATGTAGCTTGGGAATGGTCTCGAGTTATGTGGCATGACGTAAGGTGTTGTGGTTTATGTTGTGAAGTATGGCTTGTAGTCTAAGGCGATGAGTGTTGCCTTGTAGTGGACTTATGGCCAGGAGTATGTGCTAAGTGGCTAAGAAGTATCAGAGTAGTGCAGCGGAAGCATGATTGGGCAACGTCATGAAGTGACGTGGTCAATCATGAAGCTGTGCTATGATGGGTTAGGATGTATGTTAGGTGACGTGACAGGGTCACGGTGTAGCTTGGGATTAGTCTCGAGCTATATGGCGTGACATAAGGTGTATTTATAGACAGAGTCCCATCGTGTTAAGTGTTGGGATGAACTGTCATAAGGTACGGCTAGCATGAAGGATCGTACTTGCCGGGTTATGAGAAGGTTGGTAACGGAGTATGGCATTTGCCATACGAGCCTGTGACCAATGTATTAAATGATGGTCTTAAGGGATAAATAAGTAAGGTACGTGTGTTATCTGGTTAAATGCACATGCCGGACGGATTCACCATATGTAATGGGTAATCTGTCCCAAGTATGGTTACAAGGCACTTAAGCCTCGGAGTGGCTTGGAACCGTGTAGTGCAGATGGATGGTCATGAGAAGTAGAGTGAGCTAAGATGCATGAAGGTGATGATGAAGGTATTGTCTAAGAATGGGATGCGTGACTTAGTCAGTTTAAGTCATGCGTCGGAATGTGGTTAACGAGGAGAATGAGACAGAAGTCTTAGTGTCTTAATCCTAAGGTGAATCATGAGTTCACCCTAGCGAGTAAGCACTCGAGGTAGAACGTAAGGTTGAAAGAAGTAGGGACCGTAATGGGTCTCCAAGGGTTTTGTCATAGTAAGGAACGTGAAATAGCACGAGATAGAATGATAGTGTTCTAAGTAAAGTATAGCTCTATTTCTAGTTCAGCTATTTACGCACTAGATAGAGAATAACGTTAAGGTTATGTATGAATGTAGGTGCCATCTGACACGTGCATGAATGGACTGCATGGTATGAAAGTAGCATGGAGTCCAGGTAAGTGTTACATTCATGCTCTTCTAGAGTGTTTTCTAAAGTATGTAAGAAAAAGAAAGATGAACGATTTTCTTCATGAAAGATGCTTTATGAAAGGACACGAAAGATGTTTTTAAAGAAAGCATGCTCTGTATTGAAATGATAAGTATGTACGGCCCCTCCTTGGCAGCCCTTTTCTACGCACCCCAAAGTATTAATTGTATGCATGTGAATGGATGACTATAAGATGTATCTATTGTACGTATTTTCTAAAGAAAAGAAAGGAAGCCTCGAGGCCCTACCCTGAGCTTCAAACCTATGCTTTGATAGACGTGAAGAATGTGTTTTAAAACTGGTCCCTGAGAACTGATGTTAAAACGTCCCTACGAACTGATGCTTTAAATGACGCCACGAAAGATGATGTTTAAGCCCATGTTTTTAAACGACGTTTTTCCATGAATGAACTGTTAAACGAAAAGAAAAGATGATGCTCATTTCTGCTCAAATATAAAGCAGAAATGAAATGAAATGAAAGCCTCAGCTCTTTAGAGCTGACATGAAATGAATGAATGAAAGTATGAATGTATGAAGATATGTAACGGCCATATGAAATGAATGAAAGGGGTACCCAACCAATGAATGAATAGGCAGATTGCAATGCCGGGCAGTAGTATCTGGTAGTGCACCCTAACGGAAAGGGATTCCAATCCGTGGCCACAGGAGAATCCATCGGCCCAAAAGGCCACTAATCCCAGCACACGGGGCGTAACGACGTGCATCGGCCTATGAAAGTGAAAGAAAAGTAAATGTATGAATGCATTGCATTCTTCAAAAAATGAAGGTAGTGACGGGGGAACGTTTTACGGAAAGAAAAGCATGTTTAAAGATAAAAGCCCCCGTTCACTGATGTTTATAAAGGAAAGCATGTATGCATGTACGTATAATATGTATGAATGATGAATGCATGAATGAAAATCTACGTTGCTATATTTTAACGGTATGAAGTAACGTTTACTGAGTATTTGACTCATTTTAGTTTTTATGTGTGCTCCTCCCCCTACAGGAACTGAATGGGCAGTACGCTCAGGAGGGTCACGGCCAAAGGGAAAGAGCACGGAAGTTTAGGCATGAAGGTTTTAAATATATGAAAGGCCTTTTTATATTGAGATTTTTTATTACCACTCCAAAACTCTTTTACTATCAAAGCCTATTTTATTTTATAACGTAGAGTCTTGCACCCTGGGAAGGACAGTAAAATGTTTTAAATCGGACGGTAATTCCCGTCGGCATTTTCTAAAATATTTTTGTAAAAAGACCCACCTCAAGGACGGGCGTTACAGTCACACATTGCAACATTTATACGAATATACTTATTCATGAATAAGTGTAATTAGATTTCATTAATAAGGTAATTATGAAATCCTTGCTTTGAATCTCTGTTCAACACGATTCCAACCTTAGTCTTCCAATTTGTATCTATCTTTTATGCTAACTCTCATTGAAGGCTTTTTAAAAAAAAAAAAAAAAAAAAAAAATTGTGAAAGACATGAGTGTGGATCCAACCTTAGTGTTGCATGTTATTTTTTAACTGCATTAACCTATTAAAAGAGAGAATTATTCTAGTATTCATTACCCATGGCCAAATACGGGTATTCATATATTATTATAGTATTCTATAACATTACCAAAAGCAATAGGCATTATATATATAGTTTCAACTGCACCTCCACCTCTGTATCAAGTAAAGAGAGCAAAAAAGTTACTTGAACAACATAGTTCTCTACATTATTATTATTACATGACATTAATATTAAGCATATAGAAATTCAATTGATCTAATCAATTTATGCAAAACTATTGGTGGAGTAATTAATTATCGGCCATCATCCAATGGTTTCAACAGAAGGTTTCGAATTATGCTATCTTGTCCAATAGTTGCATTGGCAGAACCCACGCACATATCGATTCTGAAAGAGTGTGTGGGCGTACTGAGCAAGTAGACCATTTGTTCTTCAGTTTGATTATCCATTCCCCATGGATGCTTTTCCATACTTCTCAATCCCTCTAGCTTCATTGCCACTTCAGTCATAGAGGGCCTATCCTCCCCTCTTACCCTTAAGCACCTTGTTGCAAGACTAGCAACTTCCTTTAATACCTCAATATTACTGTCATTGACAATGTGATCCTCAAGAACTTGAAGTAGACGATCCTCATTAACTGCAGAAACAAAGTATATTGCTAGGTTTTTATAACTTTCAGGTCTAAAGGAAGAAATTGCCTTTTCACCTGTCAATAGCTCTGCCAACACGACCCCGAAGCTGTACACATCACTCTTTTCTGTTAGTTGACAAGTATGGAAGTACTCAGGGTCCAAGTACCCAAGAGTTCCTTGCACCAAAGTGGTTATTTGTGTTTGATCAAGAGCAACCAACCTTGAAGCTCCAAAGTCAGCCACTTTTGCCGTGTAGTTATCATCTAAAAGTATATTTGTACTTTTCACATCTCTATGTATAATTGGCATAGAAATTTCAGCATGTAGGTATGCAAGGGCTCTTGCTGTTTCTGCTGCTATCTTCATACGCTTTTCCCATGAAAGTGAAGATTCACGACTTTCATCATGGATATGGTCAGAAAGAGTCCCATTTGTGATGAATTCATAAACTAGTATGGGCACTTCTGTTTCAAGACAACAACCTAATAGCTTGACAACATTCCTATGGTTGACTTGGGTAAGCACAATCACCATATTTATGAATTGCTCTATTTGATTTTGATCACAAATTTTGAGCTTTTTAATTACAACCACTTTGTTATCGGGTAATAGGCCTTTGTAGACAGTTCCATACCCTCCTTTGCCAAGGACTTTACTCTCATCGTAGTTGTTGGTGGCCTTTTTAAGCTCGTCTGCGCTAAAGATCTTGGTTGTCTCCATAGACCTTCCACAATTGGAGATTTGTTTCTGTAACATTAAGCCACCATTCTGTTGGAAGAATTTTTCTAATTTGAGCCTCATCAGCTTCCTCCTTTTCAATCCCAAAAGTAATGAAGAACCTCCTAAGAGCAAGACTAAGAGACTTATGCTGATACCTGCACAAAATTAATGTACGAACGTTCAAACAGAATTTTGACCAAAGTTCAATTCTTCAACATGTTCTATATTAATTAGTGAATATATACCAATATAGATTGCGTAATTACACCTTCAATTATTTTGCCCGAGTCTAAGAGCCAAATTTTACACAATGTGTGCTAGCTGGGGCAGGTTATACCAACCCCCCTATCCCCATCATGCATGCTGGCAGCACCAACGTTTTAAAAGAGTTGATTATATAGCCCGGCCCCCTTTGAACATGATAGATCATTAATCAACTGCAAATATCATTTTTATTAATTTAATTAGGACATTCCTAACCGTTGCATGGAAGGGGTGGGCCGGGAGTTTGAACTCCCCATTTTCTTTTATTATCTAGTTTCTTTTTCTTATTCTTTTAATTTTCAGCATTTTTCTTTATTTTATTATATTTCTATTTTTAGATTTTTGTATTGAACAAATGTTTTATTTATTAATGTTTTTAGGGTTCAATTTTATTTCTTTTACTTAGAATTAAGGGAGTCCTTATTAAAAAAAAAAAGATTTGCAAACGCATATATGAAATTAGAAACTCAAGAATTAAAAGGATCATAAACATGATGAAAAATCTAAAGTACAACCACATGTTTACATCCTTGACCGGCCCTAAGACCTTGTTTGGTTACACAGATGAGATGAGATAAAAATTAAATAAAATACTGTTAGAATATAATTTTTTAACATAATTTTTATTTTGAGACTTGAAAAAGTTGAATTATTTATTATATTGTATGTGAAAGTTCATGAAATTTGTAATGATTATGTGAGATGAGATGCATGAAATGAGTCTTCTCAGTTCATCTTGCATGGTAACCAGACCAGGCCTAAAATTAACATAATGATAACTGGTTTAATTAATTAGCATATATGGTATATATAAGCACTATATATATAGAGATACTTACAGAGTGTAATAATGATAGTCCTAGAATTGCTTGGTTTAGGACTGCAACCTGTTCCTTCTCTCCACCCATCGCCTTCGTACCCGCTGGGGCAAGAACAATTGAAATACCCCACATGGTTTATGCATGCAGCTTTCTCGACGCAAGGGTTTGAAGTTTTGCACTCATCAATATCTGCAACACAGTAATAACCAAACATACTCATGTAAGAAAGAAGAAAGGCTCGTGCTAGAACGATACAGGCCAGCTAGCTTAAAATATACAAGATCATAATTAGCGCAGATCACTTTTTCATGGCATGTTCCATTCTTTTTTAAAGAATCGAGCTTGCATAATTTAAGAAGGGTCATGCTAGCGGCAGAGCCAGTATTTACCGCTGGGTATATATCTAGTTATAAATTTTTATTTATTTTTTATTTTTTTAAAATATTTTTTTAACATTCTTAATCATTAAGAAAAATATATATATATACAATTTGATTAATAATTATTTCCTTAATCATTAAGTAAATAAATAAATAAAATTAAAGTACATGAACGGTAAGATTGAACAGTAAGTTTGAAGGCTCCTATAGCATTTTTCATTTAAGAAGGTATAGATTAATAAATTAATATAGATTAATTACCTTCGCAGCCATTGGAGAGATATGGGTTTCCGTGATAGCCTGAGGAGCAATAACAGCGATACCCAGGACCGTTTGTTGAATTGTGACACGCACTATTTGCTGCCTTGCATGCATATCCTGTGGTATTTTTCTTAGCATCTTCGCATGTCTTGTTCCCAACTGCCCAATCTAGCACCAAGGGAACATGAGCATCTTTATCCTGCAACTTCTGAAGATCCAAGGACGAAAAGTTGTATACTTCTTCTTCCACCACAAAGCCGAAACCACATGGATTGAAGTCTAAGACTTTGGCGTGGTTTTTCAAGCTAGAAAGCGCCGCAACAAAATAATTTAGTCCTTGCGGGATAGAAGTCTGGCAACAGCCTTTGCCGGAGCAAGACCAGTTTACAACACTTTCGATGCTATCACAGAGAGACACGCATCCACTTGTATAATTCTTTTCTGAGATTGAAGTACTTGCAATAACCCCTACAGTGTCGCAACCGATGGTAGTGAACTTATTTTTTGTGGAAGAGATAAGAAACCTTTGCTTGGGGAGAACGGTATAGCTGTTGTTGGGATTATACCCAGATTCGTAGGGGCAATCGCGGGCGACAGGAGCCCAGACTCGGAGTTCGCCGTCCAACGATATGTTGCGGACTTCTGTTTCATTCAGAAATGGTGTTGCAGTCCCGGAGGAAGAGTTACAGGTGATGAGAAAAGATGGGTCGAGGTAACAGCCATGGCTTCTTCCGAATGGGTAGGGAATGTCGAGTGATCCACATGTTGTGACGCAGCTGGAGTTGGGTTCAGCCGCTGCTATAAATATTGCTGCTAAAATTACAACCCCAAGAAGGAGGATCAGTTGTTGCAGCAGAAGTGGTTTATGCAAAGACATGATGAATCTCTGCTCTTCTGTAATTATACAGTACTCTTTATTAGTTAACGGCCTCTAATGGCCACCTATTTGTAGAAGGCAGTTAATTCATCTTTGGAGAGACACAACTAGTCTTGAGTTTTTCCTTTTTTTTGAACTAGTCAAGATATACATACATACATACATATATATAGATATATATACATAAATACATACATATATATTTATATTGTTTCCAGCTAGTCAAGAAAATATAGTTTTTTCGTCGTCATCTGAACTGGTAATAAAAAGAAAAGAAAATATCTAATTCCTCAAGGATACTCGCATAGAGAGAGATCATTTTCCCAATATAAATTATTTCAAGGAAATAGATCTCGATACAATGAGGAGATTCCCACAAATCTGACAGGCTCTCCATAGAAGCTCTCTACCCCAAACTCCACCACACCTAACGACTCAAAATTAAGATTTTTCCTAAATTCCTACATTGTATTGTGAGATATGTGAGGCCATGATAGATTGTAAAATCGTTCATATTAGTGGATTTTGTCTCCAAACAACCAGTGGACGTGAGCATTACACCGAATTACGTAAATCCCTGTGTATCTCTTTATTAGTTTTTATTTGCTTATTTATTATTCATTTTATATATGGACGAATGTGAAGAACACCATATCGACGTCCAAATCATCAACGTAGGTCGGGAATCATTCTTTCCTCTCTTCCAGTCTGTGGTGCAAATTAAGGCATTAACAGTTAGTGCCGTTTGTGAGATCGACTAATCCTCTATACCAAAATTGGAAGAAGGATATTTTCCAACTCAAGAGATTAAATTAAGAGATAAGATTTTTTGATTTTAACATGTTACTTTTTCTTTTATTTTGTTAACCTTGTTAAAAAGAAAAAAAAAAGAAAGCAGCAAACTGGTGGAGTGCATGGCATGCACTGTGCACGTGACAGATGCACTGTGCATCTGGTGTCTGCCACCTTCGTGCACAGCGTGGCCCTGGTCCGACCACAAGGACAGACGACCAGGCATGTGCAACAATAAAACGCCGATTCCTCGCCGTAGTGACACACTGTGCGCATCCTGCACAGTGCGTATGAAGGATGCACGTCGACATGCACGTTACGTCTTTGTAAGCTTTTAAACAAGGAGGACATAGTTAGGCTTCGTTTGGTTACACAGTTTAGAAGAGATGAGATGAGATGTTTTGTTGAAAGTTGAATAAAATATTATTATAATATGATTTATTAATATTCTTTTTGTTTTGAGATTTGAAAAAGTTGAATTGTTTATTATATTTTATGTGAGAGTTTGAAAAAATCGTAATAATTATATGAAATGAGATAGTTTAATTTTATGTAACCAAATCAGATTGCCTTTTCCCGTGTCTCTAATATTCTTTCTTTGTTCATTCGTAATAGTTAACTTAAGAAGATGGCCTTCTGTTTATAGAAGGCAACTATTAGTACTCATCATTGAACTAGTCAAGAAAATTAATGTCTCATTTCTTTGAAGGGTATTTGGGTGGCAATGACAGAACCACGTTGATCCTTAATTAGAGGAGGAGCTATGGCCTCCCATTTTTACTCTTCAAAATTTTCTAAAATTTTAACATATATAGAAATGTCTCATTCTAATTTTTTCCTATATTTCCTAAATTTTTAATAATTTATATATTATCTATTTTTAAAGATGTGGCCCCACTAATATTAAATTAAAAAATAATAAATTTATTAATATAGATTTCATAAGCTATTAATAAACTTATTAATAGGAACCAACTACTACTGCCTATTTGCCAACATC